>CABHPR010132060.1:0-11663 GCA_902168415.1 Peromyscus melanophrys | reverse complement strand
AATAATAATAATAATAATAATAATAATAATAATAATAATCATCATCATCTAAGAAGTTATTAGAATCAGGAAAGCCTTGTTGGGAACTTTCTTGCTTATGTAATGTTAGAATGAATAGTACAGATGTCTGTGTCAATTAATATCTGTATTAAGCACTGCAATTGAATAGAAACTGTCCCCAGAGCCAGGAGAAATGGTTCAAGACAGCTTATCCATCAGAGTGATAAACACGCAATCTCAAAAAGTGTGCCTTATCTTTTTGTAACTGTCTTTCGAGTTTTAATCTACTAGAGGATGCTACTACTTTAATCATTTTTTTTTCAGAGACTATGCATTAGACAAAGGCTTCCCTTCCTACAGCCAAAGTGAGGCTACTTCCTGCTTATCCCTTAGGTCAATGCTATCCCAGACTCTGTGGTAATGGAGATATTTTATGCCTGTACAAAGCAATAAAGGAAGCTATTAGTAACATGGGGCTAGGAAGGACTTGAATGTGGCTAGTTAAACTGAGGAACTGAAACTTTAATTTTATTCAATCTTAAAACTAAATGGTCATGATACTGGCGCAGTCTTCTGGTCACACTCACCAACTGTTTTGAGAGGTTTTCTGAGTTGACAGTACCAGATACCTGACATCTAAAGCCTACATCAGAACTAATTTTAGGCTGTACCTTAAACCAGTGAGCCCCACTTATTTGCATCCTTCAGCCACCACTGTTCTGTCCACTGGTGAATGAATCACTCTCCCAATCTCTTGTGTCCGGTGGCTATCATGATAACCCTCTTCAAATGCTCAGTGGGTCAAAGCAGATATTTCTATCTTCTTTTTTTGAGTAAGACACTTCACAGCCAAAGTATTTATTTTAAATTGATTATGGAAGTTTGGGGCAGGGCTCTGTCATTTTTCCATAAACTCAACACACTGGAAGTTCCTTTCCATAAGAGAATCTTCAATGGCACTGTGGTTTGGATGAGTGATATGTGGCCCTCAAAGATACATGTGTTAAAGAGTTAGTCCCCAGAATGTTGCTATAGGAAGGTGACGAGCTGCTTAGTAGTTGTTTAATGTTAAGTTCTTAGGTCAATGACCATTGTTCTATTTTGTCTGTGGCTTCTGCCTCCTGCTCTTGAGATGAGTAGTTTTTTCCACCATCCACTCCTGCCACAGAGTATTTAATACTACTTGTGACTAGTGGAGTTTTATCTCTAACTCACTTTATTCCAGAAATTTACAAGAGAAAGAATTGTAGCAAAGGCCAAGTTCCTCTAAGATTTTATATATTGAAAGATTAACTTCAATTTAAATCAATGTATATACTTATGTTTAAATTATTTTTCCTTTGTTCTCTAACATAAACTAATCTTCCAATGTGTCTAATAGGTCATTCAAAACAGGCATCTTCCTGCTACAGGACAAAAATGTTTCATGTGATGATGGATTCTCCATCTCCCATTAGATCTCTAGTCTACCAGAGTGGAGTAGACATAACAATGAAACCTCTCACATTCTGCTGAAGAAAATGGCAACTGATGGTGACATTAGGGGAAACAGCAACTTCAAGGAGCTCTCGACCTAGCCTGTGGAGGCCTGCAGCCTGCCTGTGTAACACATATCACCTCAATATGTTAGAAGGTGAGCTTCAAACCAAAGTGGAGAACACAGCTCGGAAGGCTGCCTTATGTCTTGATGCAGAGGAACTCGGTAAGCCCTACCCAGGCATGCCCACTGTCTCAGTCTGCATCATCATAAAGTCTGCATCAACATCAAGGACTGCAACAGTTCAAAATCCTCCCCCCCCAATTGTGGCAACAGCACATGGGTTCCAGTGTCCACTCAGCCTTAGTCTACATGACTGTCACAATTGCCAGCATGTGGGTACTGTGTCATTAACTTCTTCCATTTGTAGCAAGAAGTTCACTTAAGGAAATTACAAAAGCTTAAGTCATTTAAAAACTCTATATATGTTCATGTTTTCATGTATCAGTGCTCATGGTAATGGGAGGCATGGTAATGGTTGTCCATAAAGCAGAACAACATAGCTGACTAATGCTTTTGGCAGAGGGTTGGACACAATTTAATTCTGGCTCTGCTTTAATGATGTTTCTCTTTCTCTCCCCTCTTCTCTTTTGAACTTCTTTATCCACCATCCTCCATCTCTCTCCCTCCCTGCCTCATGTGTGCATGTATGTGTGTGTGCCAGTGTATGCCTTCGTGGTGGGTGTGTGTGTGTGTGTGTGTGTGTGTGTGTGTGTGTGTGTGTGTGTTTCTAGAGTAATTGTTAGTGTGAGGGGGAAAACATCTACTATGCTGTGATTTAACTTTGTCTGGGATTGGATTGGAGTCTTTATGGCCATCAAGGAAGTGCTTCCAAGTTTTAAAAGAAAATCAGGACTCTAAAGGAATACCAAGCTGTCATTAATTAAACTTGATAATACTGAGAAGCGGGACAACATACAATACTTCACATTCTCTTCTTGGTATAGTAACTATCCAAAGCTTCCAATTGCCCCTTAGAAGAGAATTCTCTTCCTCTATAGACTGTAAAGGAAATAGACACAGTAAATGGGTAGGGAAATTACACACACACACACACACACACACACACACACACACACACACACACACACAGAGAGAGAGAGAGAGAGAGAGGGGGGGGGATCATTATAGTATATAGTATTTGTTCATTTTAGGATTATAATCAATGGGCTTGCTGAGCTGTGAGTGGTGAGAGACAGTTTATATCACAGAGGTGGTCAGAAGAGTCACTCACCACTGGCTCATCCACTAAGAGCAGATGGGTCAAAGGTGCTTCTTTGTTTCTCCCTCTGTTCACAACTCTTCCCCATGGGAGAAAGAACAATACCACCATTGCTTAGGAGATGAACAAATTCCTTAGAGGGGCTATGATAAGGTGTTCTCAGTCTGTTGGGCTAGCCAAGCTTAATGAGATGTATAGATGGTCAGAATTTCCTGTATGGAAGTGTTTAAAGGTATGTTTTCATCCATTTCTGTTACCTCAGGTAATGTATATATATAAAAAAAAGAGAGAGATGAATTTGGCTCATGGTGTAAGCAGTTGAAAGTTCCAACAGCGTAGTGCTGGCTCTGGTAGTATGACTCTGGCTCTCTCCTGCCATGTCATGCCATAGAGGATGACATTACAACAGGAATGCAGTGGGTGAGAGAGATCACACGGTAAGTCAGGAAGTCAGAGAGAGTTAGAGAGGTCTAGTCTTGCTGAGCTAACATGGGAAGGAACAGGACAATGTGCATAAGTCTATCACTAGTTGGACTGCAACCAAGACAATTATAGCAAGGCTCAGGCCTAAGGTAAGCCAACTGCTTACCTTGATAAGCACAGTGAAGACACTGCTCACCATGACTCAGGATCAAGTGAAGACACCATCTCAGAGATATAAATACAGTTGATGGATCCAAAAGCTAGCTGTATATAACGTTTCACTTTGTGCCGAACAAATGTGCTCCCCATGTAGTGACTCAGGTAGTCCTTACAACACTGTTGGGTAGAAAATGTGTTTTGTTCTCATTTTATACATTAGGCAGGGGAAGGAGATGAGGACTCATAATTTGCTCAAGGTCACATAGTTATTAAGTGACATAATTGGAATTCCAGAACAAATTATTTGGATCCATGCCTGAGAGCACAACGACCATAATATATTCTCTTTCTAATTAATAATATGTGGAATCTATTTTTGAAAAACTAGATTTTACTATTAAGGTGACAGGATGAAAGATAAAGGTAAATATAGATAGACAAGGTAGAAGAGTCTCACAAACCACATCATACAGTAGCAGTGAAAATGAGTCTGACCCTCTCCGGTGAGGGGAGGGTGGTCCATTCTCCCCATCCTCGCTCATGTTTTCTCTCCACCATTGCTTGTGTTATTGTTGTTCTTCCTCTAAAACGTGGTTAGGAAGAAAATACTTTCAAGTTGTGGCATAATTAGATGTTTGGGTGAGAATCAGGTACACCCAGAACAAGAAAGGAGTTTGAATATCATCCAAGTGAGGATTTGGAACTAAAGGAGCCCAGCAAGATGTGCAAGCCCAGAACATAGCATTGCCAGGCTAAAGTCCATGGAGGCATCAAAGACAGCAGGAGAAGCAAATGTAAGTCAAACTAAATGTTTGAAAGTTCATACAAGAAAGAGTTGGATAAGGTAAATAATAACAAAAATTGATGCTAACAAATTCTTTATTCTGTTTTAGGCAACTGATTAAGTCATTTATACACATTATCATGTTAAATCTCGTAAAAACCACATGAGGCAGGAATTTAAAATAATATCTTAATTAATTCTTTGAGAATTTCATATGATATATTTTGATCATAGTCACTCTTCACCTCCCATCAACTCCTCACACATTCACCTCCACCTCCCACCAACTCCTCACACATTCACCTCCACCTCCCACCAACTCCTCACACATTCACCTCCACCTCCTTACCTACTCAATTTAGTCACCAATGCATGACCAACCAACCAGGAGTCATACCTTTAAAGAGAACTGACTCTGCCTCTTCCAGAAGCTGTCAATTGCCAGTAGCGCCTCAGCTAGGGATGGAACTTCATGCTTACTTCACTCCCAGTCCATGCTGGGGTTTGGTCTGGCTCTAGCTGGCACAGGTCTTAAAGATGCTCTTATAACTACTGTGAGTTTGTACTAAAGTTGCCCTGTTTTGTCCTGAAAACACTGTTTTGCCATAGTCATCCACCACCACTGGCTCTGACAACCTTTTCTCCCCTCTTCTATGAGGATTCCAGAGGGATGCCCCATTTAGGGCTGAACATTCTAAAATATCTTATTCTGTTCACGGTGATCAGTTATGGGTCTCTCGTGTTAATCGCCAGCTACTGCGAAATGAAGCTTTCCTGAAAAAGGTTTGAGAGACGCACTAATCTATGTGTATAGCAATAATTCATTAGAAGTTGGGTTCATACTATGTCCATTTAGCATAATAATAGTGTTAGGCTCTTCCCTAGCATCCATGACCTATCTTGCCTCAGATTCTTGGCCCCAATAGTGGCACTAGGTAAGGGTTCAATCCAACCATAGAGTGTTTGGTTACTCCCATAATAGTCATGCCACTATTGCACAAGCATCAAATTTTGCCAGAGTAATCATTGTAGTTCACAGGGCCCACAGCTAGGTAAGACTGGTGAATACTCTTTTCCTCTAGGTGAGTTCATAGCACCTTCCAGCACTGTGAAAGCTAGTCACTAGGGATAAACCTTCCAGGTAAATATCAGCTTGATTTCTCCATGTTCTATGACTCAAGGATTTGATGCCTTCAGCAATAGGGTCTTACCATCAAGTTCTGGAGGGCCACCAAGAGCAATAGCAGTGTGATTTAGGGGCACTTATCAGTCCCCAGGGGGGACTTGTTACCACCAAAAGAGGTAATCCATTTCTGTCAGTAGGCTTTCTATTGGCTAGCCTGTGTCTTCCGGTGGGGGTCTCATGCCCCTGTTACTGTGTAACTCCAATATCTTTTTATTGTGTATTTATAATTTAGGATGCTTTTACAGTAGTAGGCTTTCATGTGAAATTTTTAAAAGGGTGTTTATAGAGTTGGTTTCCCTTCCCCATCCCCCTCTTCTACTCTGACCTCCCATTTCTCCACTTCATTTAATCTTTCCTGTTCTATTATTCCACTTTCTCCCTTTATGTCAATGCAATCTATCTTCCCTCTCCATATTCCCTTACTAATTTCCTGACATCTATGGGCTTTTCAAATAAAAACACACCTATCTAAAGACTCAAAGCTAGCATACACATATGAAAGAAAACATGGCATGTATCTTTCTATATCTGAGTTACTTTACTCAGCTCCATTTACTTGCCTTCAAATTTCATTTTTCTTAACAGATGAATAATATTTCATTGTGAAGGTATATCATGTTTTAGTTATCTTTTCATCAGTTGATGGACATCCAGATTGTTTCCATTATGGATATTGTGAATAGAGCAGCAATGAACATGGATGAGCAAGTATTCGTGCAGTAGGATGTAGAGTGCCTTGGGTGTATGCCCAAGAGTGGTACAGCTGATCCTGTGGTATATCCATTTCTAGCCATTAGAAAAACCTAGCCGGGCGGTGGTGGCGCACGCCTTTAATCCCAGTACTCGGGAGGCAGAGCCAGGCAGATCTCTGTGAGTGCGAGGCCACCCTGGGCAACCAAGTGAGTTCCAGGAAAGGCGCAAAGCTACACAGAGAAACCCTGTCTTGAAAAACCAAAAAAAAGAAAAAAGAAAAGAAAAAAAGAAAAAGAAAAACCTATACACCGATTTTCACAGTGACTTCATCAGTTTGCAGTCCTACCAGCAGAGAATTAGGGTTCATCTTTCTCCACCTCCACACTGCTACTTTTTGTCTTTTAAAAAAATAATCTTATCCATTTTGATTGGAGTAAGATGAAATCTCAAAGTAGTTTTAATTTGCATTTCTCTGATGGTGTAAGGGTTAAGTTCAATATAACTTTGAAAAAAATAGTTCTCAGCCATTTGTATTTCATCTTTTGAGAACTCTGTTTAATTCTTTGCCCTGTTTTTTTTTTTTTAAAAAAAAAAAACATTGGGCTTTTTCCCCCCTCCATGTTTAGTTTTTCAAGTTCCTTGTATAATCTTGATAATAACCTTCCATCACATGTATAGCTGGTAAAGAGGCAGGAGTTTTATTACCTCATTTATATGTAAGATAAATGAAGCTGTGTGAGATCAAGGAACTTGCTCAAGATAATCAGTTAATGCCTCTAGTCTCAGCTGACCTGGGTTTCACTCCACTACTGTTGAGTAGGCTCAGATAGAAGGATGGGAAGAGCAGGAGAGTGTATTTTATTTCACAACCTCAGGCCTTTCTTTCCCCTTAAAGATAACTTAGCAATTTAAACAGCATCTCAAGGATCAGACTAATTACATTTAGAGCTTAACGTTCTACATGGACAATGTGTGGTAATCTTGGCTGCAGAAATAGTTATAATTGAGCTAGGAAGCCAGGCATTTAGAGGGAAAAAATGAACAATCTAAATCGCCATCACAAAATGTAAACCACTGGCAAAGGTTCAAGGTGGTCCCTCTGGGTGAATTTCTGTGATGCTCTAAGACACTGGCTGTGTTTTGTTATTAGAAGATGCTCTGTTCACTGAGAACTTTCATTCTTCTGAAAGATTTAACTTTGTGTCTCAGTTTCTTTCCTCTTTTCAAATGCAGCACAGTGAACCACCATCCCCCAGGAAAGAGAAGAGAATGGGAAAATGTTCAATTAAGCTGTTTTTATTTTTTGTAATATAGAGTGAAAGTTCTTTGTTACTGGAGGGAAATGATACAAGATCAGCAAAGCTTAATACATCAGTAGTGAAGTGCCCTTCACAGTTACACTGTGACACCCTTGAAATGGACTTGACAAAAGAACCAAATGTCATGTTCCACCTAAGAACTATAGTAAAAAAAAAAAAAAAAAAAAAAAAAAAAAAAAAAAAAAAAAAAAAAAAGATGTTTTTCTCACCTTGTAAGGAAGAAAATCATTACCAATATAGAAAGGCAACAGTCATTAAATAAATTAAAAGCATCTTTAAACTTTTTCCATATACATATAATATATATTTAAATTGCCATTGACTGTACAAGCATTAAAATTTCAACTAAAACATTTACAGAAATTAGTGTGAAAAGTTGAATGGAAAGCTTTGTTTTTAGAAAAGGGAATCATTTTATTCCTTATAAGCGACACTAGAACACTGAGAAATCAGACTTACCCAAGATTTTTTACTTAGTTGCTTATTCATCCTTACATATCAGGTATGCATAGCTGTTCTCTAACCCAACCTTGATTCACGGGTCCAGACATTTGTTACTAGATAGCACAGAGAAAATGTAAAGCTTCAAGATTAACTGAATAATGTAGTTACAAAAACATTGTATAAGTCAGACAGATGATAGTATTACAATTGTCTGTGAAATATTAAATGAGTAATAAGACTTTTATACAGAAATAGTAAAACTTTATATTAATGAATAAATGGTCATCAGTTAATACATAGCTAGGTGAGTGTAAAATTTAATCTGGGATACTGCAATCCTGAGATCTAAGGCATTCAATCTTCCAGTTTCCTTCTACAGCATCAGATTCTGTAAATTATAAATTATTTACACAGGTTACAATGAAGAATTCTTAAAATACTGCATGGATATGGGTAATCCCTTAACTGGAATTCCAGAAAACAGTTATCAGAAAAAGAATGCACAGACTCAAGCCAGATGGGATCCCAGCTCTAGGAGGGGGAGGTAGACACAGGCTCCCACCCCTAATCGAGAAACTTTCTGCAATTGATACGCACGTGCAAACGGAAAATTAATTTTCTCAATAGAGTGTCACTCGGAATATTTATCACACTTCAGGGTAGGCTCTGTGCTCAGGAATAAATAATCAACATGAAACTAACCCAGTGGTATTTTTGCAGACTTTTTGTTTAAAAAAAAAAAAGAACTGTTTTCTTTTCTTAAATGTCTCTGTGTGTTTATCTCTGTCTTTGAGTGTGTGTGTGTGTGTGTGTGTGTGTGTGTGTGTGTGTGTGTGTGTCTGGAAGACTGGCTATGGCAGTGTTTGAAAGGGAAGAGAGGAAGAATGAGGTTGAGAAGGGAGAGAGATAGAAATAGAGACAGAGCAAGCAGGTTTTATCTAGGAAATACGTTTAAAAACGTAATGCTTTCCCCATCGATCCCAATATTGTATAGGAGAGTTCTCACAAAGTTATGTGGGCACCGTATGGAAACTGGTACCTAACACATTGCAAAATATTTCATTTAAATAAAATTTTATTAATTAACATGCCAGTCAATTCACTTTAACCCCTTCTACTAAAATATTTTTAGGGATCATTTTTTTTCTATGTGTAGCATAGTGTACCTCCAACTTAGTACATATTGACATGGTGGCTAGCAGCTGTTCAAACCTTTATTCCCATTGCTGAGAAAATGTCAAAGCTCAATGTGTGCTGATTTTAGCATGTCAGCCACTAATCAAAATGAAATATTAATTAGTCAGTAATTGGTAATTTCTATCACTGAGATGAATTGGGCACGCTGTAGGATTTAATACGCAGAAAGTAGGAACTGATTTGAGCTTTAAAAGACTGGGAAGAATTGCTAGAGTTTGGGGTTGGTACATCTCTAGGAAAAGCTCAGTTAAGAATTCCATCAAATTTACTCAGGAAAGCAAATTTTATTGGATGAAAAAGACCCATGAGTACATAACTTTATGTTTCTGTCATGTATTCTGCTTTCAAATCTGTCAGAAATTTTGTTAGAAAGTAATTTCATTCCCCACCTGAGTTTGAATGTCTGTAACTTTATGTTACAAGAATGCAAAGGCACCTGCACTTTGTTTTCCAGACTCCCACCCCCCACCCCTGTGACTCATTGAGAGTTAAGACATAGCCACATTAGAGGCCGTTCCAACTGGAAAGAACTTTGGCTGCTTGTCTTATGTAATAGCCATCAAATAAAATACTGCACAGAGTGCTGCTCTCATCTACACATACCAAAGTGTATCTGATGCTTCATTTGGTTTACGAACAGAGTACTTGCAGTATTTCTATATCTGTTGTCATCACCCCTGGAAGACTATGTATAAAATAGCTCGTCTTAGAAACCAAACTCTCAGCACTTAGTAATGACTGGATTCCATTGATAGCTACAGGCAGAGGTGGGATAAAACCCCATGTGTTCTGAGCTCACATAAGATCTGAGGTGGCTTTCTTATTTCTAATTACCGTGTAAGAGACAACACCACCAACCATCCGTGACCTGAAATCACTTCTTTCTTTCAGATAAATACAATGACCAAAAGATCTTTTAAATTTTAGCATTTGTGTGTGTGTGTGTGTGTGTGTGTGTGTGTGTGTGTGTGCCTTCGCGCAGGTCAGAGGATAACTTGTAGGCGTTGGCTATCTCCTTCCACCATGTTGGTCCCAGGAATGGCTTGGGTAATAAGTACTTTTACCTACTGAGATACCTTACCACTTTTTGGAGTGAAAGATTATAAAACAATTTTTAAGGGCAAAAATCTAAAAGGAGGTACTTATGACTAATGGAAATGGAAATAGACTGTGTCTGTATTGGCTCCCTTTCTTAGTGGGTAATTTTTAGCAAGCTTTGATTGACTATAGGTTTCATGACGGAGGCCAATATCTTGATCTCTGTGGTGAAGAGCCTAGAAACAAGTGTGGGATCGGATATTCACTACAAGATAGTTATTTACTTAGTCATTGCTAACAGTTTTTAAGCCTCAACGTCTATGGACAGCATCACATGAAGAAATAATATAATAACAAGAGAACTAGAAAGCGAATGAATTCAGGAAGGATTTCCCAAATTAGCTTAGAGCAGATGAAAACACATGGGGGAAAAAAGGGAGATACAGGAGACTGGGTTTTCAAAAATGGCGTTCCTGATTCTCCTTTTCTGGAATTCAATGAAATGAACACATCCAATCAGATGGCTGCGTCAAGCATTGCTCTTGACATATGATCATACAATCATCAGTGGATGGTGCACATCAGAATATGGTACTGAAAAAAAAAAGGAATCCCATGAAGATGGAACTATAGAACCACATTAAGAAAAAAAATTTTAACAAATGTACAGGCACCTGACACACGTATACACACACTAGCACTCAGCACACACTAACTCAACTCACATCATGATTGTGGAGAAAAATCAAGGGTAAACAAATCTCAGAAACTCTTTAGATTGACATCAAAGTCAGCTGGGTGTTTAGCAGGCTGGGTTGCTCACAAATCTAAGGCAAGAAGCCTAATAAAATCCCAAGATTCCTATGTCCCTTTAGTCCTCAGATGAGTAGAGACAAATGGTAAGTTATTGCTGTTAATTCCCACCTAGTTTTAAAGCCCAATACAAAAATAAGTCAGTGTGTTCTCTAACACTCCTAAAAACAGTTTGAGTAATAGTTTTTCTTACGTGATTAAAAAAAGAAATAGAAATCCACATTTACTAAATCATACTTTTAGTTACATTCAGAAGAAAATACAGTTCAATTTTGCTTGGTGGAAATCTTCAATCTATTTGTTCATTCTCTTTTGGGACAAAATGCATTGGCAGTGCAAAAAGAAAAAAGAAAGAAAGGAAGAAAGAAATAGTCCATAAAACCCAATTACTGATTGAATCGAGCACTTGAATTCGTCCTCTGACGGGTTATCTGCAAGCACAGGAATCTACTGTCATGTTAGGGTAGACTTTAAGCACTACATTCTTGTTTTCATCAAAGAATAAGATGCTGAGTGAGGACATCTTTTCTGGCACACAGCAAGGCTCAGGAATTCCGGAGACGACCCCCACTGCTCTCACTATACTCTGAATGGTCGCATGATTGGACGGCTTCAAAGACTGGAAAGAGAAATAAGAGCAACATGTTAGGTTAAACTGCTTTCCCCAGCCCTCATCACATAGAATGGATTTATTTGGACCATTCTCAGAAGGCCCACATCATTGACCTAGTCAGCCCAAACTCCTCTACCTCCACGGATGTATCATCTATAAAGTGCCTGCTGTGCTCCAGGGATTTTGTAGGTGGTGCCTTTAATCTTCCCAATAAATTGGTTACATTTTTTTTTTT
>CABHPR010132059.1:23011-28884 GCA_902168415.1 Peromyscus melanophrys | reverse complement strand
TCTATGGGCCTTTAGGGTACTATGGAGGTGTGACAGTCTCTCATCATACCCCCCCACACACCCTCTTGATCCTCATCCTACCCCTCCAACCTACCCCCATCTGCTGCCCACCTAGTAGTAGGAGTAGTGCTAGAAAATCTAACAGCCTGTCCATGAGGAAGGAAAGCTGGGGTCAAAATGAAAGTCTTGGTACTTTTAGAAGGTGTGGAGGTCTGTTATTAAACCCATTAAACTGGCCAGGCAGTGATGGCACAAACCTTTAATTGCAGCACTTGGGAGGCAGAGGGGGGCGGATCTCTGTAAGTTCGAGGCCAGCCTGGTCTACAGAGTGAGTTCCATGACAGCCAGGACTACACAGAGAAACCTTGTCTCTAGGGGGAAAAAAAAAAGTGAGGCAACCCAACCTCACCCCCTCCCCAATATTAAGAAGGTTGCTGGGGTTGCTGGGCAGTGGTGGTGCATGCCTTTAATTCCAGCACTCAGGAGGCAGAGGCAGGTGATTCTCTGAGTTCAAGGCCAGCCTGGTCTACAGAGTGAGTTCCAGGACAGCCAGAGCTACACAGAGAAACCCTGTCTTGAAAAGAAAAAAAAGAAAAAAAAAAAAAGGTCCCAGGCATTTTCTTCACAGTTCCAACCTAGCTGAGAGAGAACTTAGACACCAGTATTTTCTAGGCTCTCCAACCATCAACAACCTTCAGGGTGTGACAGAGATGTGACTTTTTCTATTCTTACCACCCCAAGACCCCCATGCTACCGACCCCCAGCTACATCCTCCTGTCTCCCTCCACCCCACCCCATCCCACTTTCTGTGTTCTTCAAGCACTACTTCAAAATCACATGTTAGGATAAGTTAAGGTTAGGTTAGGTGGTCACATTTGCTTTGGTTTGGCAGAAGGACTATAGAAGCAAACCTACACACAACCAACCCAAGGAAAACAGGTCATGTTTTCTTAGCACTTCCAATCTAGCTGAGGGAGAATAAGCACCAGGTTTCTCTGGGTCCTCCAGTGAATGTGAGCCTTTAGGATACTTTAGAGATCTGACATTCTCTAGCCCTCTATTCCCCAGCTGGCCTCATCACACACAACTAACTCCCCACCCTTACCCCCACCCCACCTTCTGTTTTTTATTTTCACAGGAAAATAATGGTCTGAGCTATAGGTTTGGACAGAAAGTCAAGCTCCCCAATGAAGTCTTAGTGCTTTTATAAGGTAAAAACTAGTACCTAACCCAGTGAAGAAAGAGTATAGGACCAATCTCTCCTCTCTCGAATAGTAACTAGATCTGGCATTTGCTTTGTGCTTCCATGCCAGCTGGGTGAGAATCTAGGAACCAGTATTTTCTAGGCATTCCAGTGAGGATGAGACTTTAGGATACCGTGGAGATGTGACATTCTCTCTTCCAAAACTCCTAACCTCCCCTGCACCCGACTCCCTGAAGCCAGATGACCATGAGTCCACCTTCTGGGCTCCACAATTCCTGCTGGGAAATCTAAAGGTCTGCACAAGTCTCTGGGAAGGAGAGTCATACTCCAAAGTGAGGTCTGGCCACCTTTACGAAGTAAGACTTTCCACTAACTGACCCAATACAAGGAAAAGCTGAGGAGCAACTGACCCTCACAAAATAGTAACTAGAAGGTAGTGTGGTAGCGCAGTTCTTTAATGACAATACTCGGGGAGGTCAAAGGCGGGAGGATGGATCTCTGTGAGTTTGGGGCCAGCCTGATCTACATAGCAAGTTCCAGATCAGGTGGGGCTACATACTGAGACTTAGTCTCAAGAAAGTATTAATCTAGAGTGCAGACATTTTTAGTGTTTCTAGAGTAGCTGAAGGAAAATCTATGTGCTGGTGTTTTCTAGCATCATCCCTCAAAGGACAGGGATGAGCCTTTAGCCTGCTACAAAGGTGTAACAATCTCATCTTACATCACACTACCCCTCTCCAGCACACCATCTCACCTTCCGGTCCCCCAGACCTGGCGCCACCACGCACCGCACCGCACCCTGTCGTTCATCCCCACCACTTTCAGTCCTCTGAAAGGATTGCTTGGGCATCAGAGGAGCAGTGCAGATTAGCTGGAAAATCGAGTCCAATTCTGCGGTGAGGTCTTGCTGGCTTTGTAAGGTAGGGGCTTCAATATTTGATTCACTAAAAGGAAGAACATAGGACAGCCCACCTCCAAACATGAACTAGATCAGACATTTTCTTGCTGCTTCCAGGCGAGTTGAGGGGAAAACCTAGTAGCAAGTGTGTTCTAAGCCCTCTAATGAGGAAGCACCTTTAGGGTAGGTCCTACCAAAGTGTGGTATTCTCTAGTTCCCGACCCACCTCTCCACCCATCACCACCATTACCTTACCCCCTGCCCCACACAACCCCGCAGCTCCTGACACCAGCCCTACCCATTACGACACTCATTCCAGCCTCTTGCCCACTGCCCACCAGACCCACCCCCACCTGTGGATGACGCTCATTCCAGCCTCTTGCCCACTGCCCACGAGACCCACCCCCACCAATGGATGACGCTCATTCCAGCCTCCTCGTGCCTACTGCCCACGAGACAGACCCACCCCCACCTTCTGTGGCCCTCGAGTACTGCTGGGAACACTAACATTCTGTGCCCGGCGGTTGATAAGGAGAGTCCAATTTCACAGTGTGGTCCTGTAGCCTTTGTAAGGTAGGGAGTTTCAGTATCTGACACGTGAAAGGAAGGGTGTAAGAGTACCTCCTCCGCGCTCCTCGCCCCCGCCCCCGCCCCCCAGCTATCTAAGTCCCAGATATTCTCTTAGTGTTTCTGCCCCAGCTGAGAGAAGCTAGACGCCAATTTTTTTCTATGCGCTTGGAGGATTGGGGTAAGGGGTTCCACAGACATGTGACCTTCTCTCATCCTACACCTCCACAAACTGCCTGCCTACCCCCAGCCTATTTCCTCGCCTCTGGGCCTCATCTCCTGTGGTCTGGTACCCAACCACGGTACCCTTCCAACACCACTGCCTGCTAACCCCACCCATCCTCCTGTTCTTTACAAGTGCCGAAAAAGAACGTCTGTAAGGGTAGATTGGGAAAGGCAAGCTCCACAGTGGTAAGTTGGTAGTGAGTTGGTGGTAAGGTGGAAGCTCTGATACCTGATCCTGTAAAAGGAAGCGTATAGGACCTACCACCTCACCCTAATACTAGCTAGATCACAGAGGTTTTCTTAATACTTCCACCCTAGCTGAAGGAAAACTTAGATGCCAGTGTTTTCTAAGACCTTGATGGAGGGTAGGCCTTTAGGACTCTGGCTCTACCTATTTCCAACACCCTAGGCTCTCTGGCCCCAGCCCCCGGCCCCCTAGTCCTGGGCCCGGGCCCTGGACTCCTTACCCAGGCCCCACCCAAGCCCCACCCTCCACAACATCACAAACAGAGGCTATGATGAAAGCTTGAAGCTCTGGCCCAGATCCTCAGGCCTTCATTCATAGCAGCCACCTAGACTTGGGTATCAGCTCCTCCAACAGGTCTCCCCCGTATCCTCTTCCCAAACACAGGAGCCTAATTGTACAGCCATGTCTGAGGAGCAGACCCCCCAGGCATCTGAAGCAGAATGCAGCGCAATGGAGTTCACAGAATTTGAAGATGAAGAACGCTGGTTTTTCGAAGGTAAAGACCTACTCTTTTATCACTGTGTAAAGGAGGAAAGTGACCCTTCTGGGCCTGAATTCAGAGACACTGTTTCTTTCAAATTCCCCCTGAGCAGAGGGGAAACCATCTTCTGTCTCTCCAGGTTTTCTTGTTTCTCATGCCGCCTGCCCCCTGATTTCTAAGTAATGTCATCTGAGGATCCTTAGTTTTCTCTAAAACTGTCAAACAAAATCAGAGATTCTCTTTAACTGATGAACAACACAAACTTTTACGAATGAACTAATCAGCGTTACATACTAACCCGTGTGGAACTACCTTTGGACACTGTTGGAAGAGCATTGTTACTGGAGACCAGAATGTCCCAGTGTGAGCTGGTAGTTATCATCCCCTTTCTACTTTCTCCTAGAATTGGGACATCTGGTAGCTCTCCCCAATCAAATTGAGGGACCCATTCAACAACAACAGAAGTCCTGTAAACTGAGGCATTTAAACATATATTTTGGATTCACTTTTTCATCTTAATACAGTGAGCTGGAGTCGGGCAGCATTTAATCCGAGCATTTAATCCGAGCATTTAATCCCAGCATTTAGGAGGTAGAGGCAAGCATGTATCTCTGAATTCGAGGTCAGCCTGGTCTGCAGAGCAAGTTTCAGGACAGCCAAGGCGATCTGAAACCCTGTACTGGCAAAAACAAAAACAAGCAAATAAGACAAAGTAAACTGGATGTGGTGGTGTATACTTTTAATCCCAGCACATAGGAGACAGAGGCAGGCTGAGCTCTGTGAGTCTGAGGCTAGCCTGGTCTACATAGAGAACTCCAGGCCAGCTAGGGCTACACAATGAGACTGTCTAAGGAAAACAAAACAAAACAATAAAGCGGCTGCTTAACCTTCCGACATAACAGCCTCACCTGCCACAAAATCTACACACTCTTGCTTCTGTATCTCCTAGAACATGCAATGATAAATGTGGAGATATCTTCAAAGTGCTTTGACTTTTAATGTATTGAATATGAATTTTATTTGTATTTGGGTCTGTATATGTTTTAATCCTCATTTTGCCTTTTTTTTTTTTCTTTTTTGATTTTTTTGGACAGGGTTTCTCTGTGTAGTTTTGGTGCCTGTCCTGGATCTCGCTCTGTAGAGCGGGCTGGCCTCGAACTCACAGAGATCTACCTGGCTCTGCCTCCCGAGTGCTGGGATTAAAGGCGTGCGCCACCACCGCCTGGCTTCATTTTGCCTTTTTATTCTTGTTTCGTTCACAGTGTTGGGAATCAAGCCAAGGCCTCCCTCTGCACTGGGCAAGTATTCCACCTTGAAGTTCACCCCTAAGTCCACCCTGCTACTTTTGGTTGTTTTGGTTTTTTTATGTTTTGCCAGCCTAGGCATTTTTTTTTTAAAGCAAACTGTTAAGCCTTCATAGGAATGAGCTCCAGCAGCTCAGGTTCTTTGCTATTAGCTCTCACAAAAGTGCTTCTTGGGGTAGAGACCCTTCAGATGAACTCCGGTACCTTTCTGCTCAGCATCCTCCTTTTTCAGCTTGTTTTTCTTCACCTGTTTCAAGAAACTAACTTGCTTCTTAAAGTGCTAACTATGCTCAATACACACATTAACCTAGGTGTAAAAGGATTTTTGCAAGTTTACTCAGAGTCGGAAGAATAAACGAAAATATTTGTCTTGGTGTATATGAAAGCAAATTTTAAAACACTTAAAAAGGTGGTGAAAGACAAATTTTTACAAATATTTTTTCTCCTTTTATACCCTTGGCAGTTTAAAGGATCTAAAACTGGTGACTGTTACTACCTCTCCTCCAACTATTTGATAGGCTGTTAATAAAATCTCAGTTGTGTTTAGGTTTGGCAATATCATTCCGCATGTTACGGTCTCCTGCCCCAGCAGTTCAAGCCCAAGAGGCCTTGCAAGCTACTTCCTCCCCTTCCTACCACCCTTTGCCTTACATGTGCATTTTCACATTTTATTTTTCATTACAGATGATGACACTGAGAAGAAGGAGGAGGAATCCCTGGGGTAAGCTGTGCAACATTCTATTCACATTAACCATTGCTATCTTTGCGTTGGCAGCTGATTCCAACTCAAGCGAACAAGAAGTACACCCAGACTACCTTGTTACATGATTTGATGAACAGCACACAAATGCACACTTCCATGGGACCTTCTAGAGCAGTAGCTGAGGATTTATCACACTTTCTTTTTCCAAGAGAAAAGAGTCTTTGGTTTTCTCACTGATTGAAAC
>CABHPR010132059.1:511-18011 GCA_902168415.1 Peromyscus melanophrys | reverse complement strand
CTGTATTCCATCCATCCCTGGTCCCAACAACTCTAGCTCACATAAACCCTCCTCCTTCTCGCCAATTGGACTCCCGGAGCTCCACCTGGGGCCTGACCGTGGATATCTGCATCTAGTTCCCCATTAACTGTTCTTAACCTTATCCTTTGTACCTGCTGAAAAGAAATGCAGGAAGGCGCTAAGTCTGTAGTGATAACTGTCCCCCATACCAGTTGCACTATGCTATTGTTGCTGCTTTTATGGAGGAGGACATTGTTTCCACTTCCTCTGTTTTATGTGCACCTTTTCTCACAGATGATTTTTTTTGTTTTGTTTTGGTTTTTCGAGACAGGGTTTCTCTGTGTAGCTTTGCGCCTTTCCTGGAGCTCACTTGGTAGCCCAGGCTGGCCTCGAACTCACAGAGATCCGCCTGCCTCTGCCTCCCAAGTGCTGGGATTAAAGGCGTGCGCCACCACCGCACGGCTCACAGATGATTTTGATATTAAATTATTTAGGATTTTGCTTTTGTGAGCATGGCTGTCCTATTTGTAAGAAATAAGAGAGTTCAAAGGGTAAAAGAGCCCACAAGTCTATTTCTACTAAGGCAGTGTCCTAGAGAAGAGTTTTCATGCTCTGTTCTCTTAGTACTGTTTTTTTACCAAGTACCAGTGGAGGCACACATTTGGTGTCCGGCTTTTTCCTTTAAAATGGAGAAATAGTTAAGATAGTACATGCCTTCAATCCCAGCATCCGGGAGGCAGTAGCAGGAGAATCTCTTTGAGTTCTAGGCCACCCTGATTTACATAGTGGCTTCCGTTTGCCTCTGCCTCCTGGAGCTCTGCTGGGATAAACAGGCCTTGAGCTCCAGTCAGCCCTGCCTCCACCTCACCAGTGCGGGGAATGCAGCTGGGCGTCACCACATTCTGATTTCTTATGTAGAATCTGATCTACAGAGTGGCTTCCAGGCCAGTTAGGGCTGCATAGTTCAAGCTGTCTCAATTGTTCAAACTCCCCACCCCCACCCCTTTTATGGAAGATCAGTGGTTTGTTTACTATTTTATAAACAACAAAAATAGTAGCTCTAATGAAACTTTTCTCAAAACCTCTAGTTCTTTCTTTGGTCTTTTCTGTTACACATATCACTGAAAAAAAAAAAAAGTAAATTTCACATCCCCATTCCTTTTAGTAGGAAGACAGCCTTTCTTAGTTCCAATATGATTGGGCCAATTTTTATGTGTGTGCCTGAATGACTTTTGTGTCTCCAAATTGTTGGTGTCGGCCTATTGACAATCCATTGCACTTTCTCTGTATTCTAGGGAGATGCTCACTAATCTGAAATCTAAATCAAAGCAAGACGTGGAAAAAACTGCACCAGGTATCTTTCTTGCCCTTTGTATTGTTATTGAAGTCATTCATATGTTGCATCTTTGCAGCCTGACATTCATACAAGGGAAACACTCATACTCTTAAAAAAAATAAAATTAAAACGCTTTTAAAAAATTAAAGACATTGCAGCCAGGCGGTCATGACGCACGCCTTTAATCCCAGCACTCAGGAGGCAGCGGCAGGCGGATCTTTGTGAGTTCGAGGCCAGCCTGGGCTACAGAGTGAGTTCCAGGACAGGCTCTAAAACTACAAAGAGAAGCCCTGTCTCAAAGGAAAAAAAAATTAAAGACATTGCAAGCCTGGTGTAGTGGTGCATGCATTTAAGTCCAGCACTCCAGTACTCAATGAGGCAGACAGGTATCTGTGAGTTGAAGGCCAGCCTGATCTAGTGAGCAAGTCCCAGGAGAGCTAGGGCTACATAGTAAGACCCTATCTAAGCAACAAATAAATAAATAAATAAATAAATAAGAACTAGGGCTACATAGTAAGACCCTACCTAAGCAATAAACAAACAAATTAATTAATTAATAATTTTTAAAAAGTAAATAAACGGTCAAGGGATAATCAGGATGTAACCCACTTGGTAAAGGACTTTCCTTGCATGCATGAAACCCTTGGTTCAATGCCTGGACACCACAGAAGCAGAGCATGATGTAATCCTAGCACTGGGGATGCAAAAGACACCCGACCCCATTCCAAGGATGACCTAGGCAGGCAAAGAACATGGAGTGTAAGGAAGAAGTTGGAACAGTCACTGTTCGCAGGGATCACACTGTGCCTTGGCTGCAAGGGAGGACTCCAGCTCAGGGACTGTCCCTGGTGGTCCAGTTCCTGTCTCACTCAGACATCCCCAGATAAGTGCCCCTTCTCTCTCCTGTGTTAACCAAGTCCAAGGCTCTGCAATCTGGACAAGGAGGAGCCCCAGTAGGCTGCTCCAGTCAAGATCTCTGGGGAGTGGGTGAATGTCTTCACCAGCAGGGACTGAGTTGGGGGTAGTAGTTATCAAGAGAAAGAGAATTGGAAGGAACTGGGAGGATCCAAGGCAAACTGCGAGTTTGCAGGGTCCAGGTGGATATGTTCAGACCCCATTAAGCTGCCCACCCAGGAGTCAGAGTCCCTGATTATAATCACAAAGGTAACCCGCAGCAGAGGGTAGGAGCTAAGGAAGAGCTGAGCAGAACCTGACCCTCCAACCCCCACCCAGTCCTGCTCCTGGGATGCCTCCTCTTAGACTCTGGCTTTGCAGAGCAACTGAGTTCTGAGTACACAGACTAGACCCATTGACCCACACACTCTCCATGTCTTACTGTGCAGAATGGAGCGGAAAGGAAATGGTATCTCCTATAGAGACTAAAACCGTGAGGCTGGAGAGATGGCTCAGTAGTTAAGAGCTCATATTGCTCTTGCAGAGGACCCAGGTTTGGTCCCCAGCACCTGTGTCAAGTTGCTCACAGTCACCTAAAATTCCATCTCCGGGGGACCCAACTACCCTGACCTTTGTAGGCAATAACACTCATGTACTTATACCCACACAGAGATGTCTTTTAATTAAATCAATGTGACTTCTCTATCAGAAATTTGTCTTAAAAGTTGAAGTTACACTTTATATGAAAGAAAAAGTTGTCTCTCTCTTTTTCCAAGACAGGGTTTCTCTGTGTAGCCCTGGCTGTCCTGGAACTCACTCTGTAGACCACCAGGCTGTCCTCACAAAGATCCTTCTGCCTCTGCCTCCCAAGTGCTGGAATTAAAGGCGTGTGCCACCACCGCCCGGCAGGCAAAAGATTTTGTAGTTCTTGTAGTGCCTTCGTTCTTTCACAGCATCAAAACTATAGTTTACAAGGCAACATCCATAGGTGAAGAAGGAAATGGACATTTCAGTGTTTAACATTTTGTGTATTGACCTGTGCACATGAGTACATGCTTGCACACAGGTTTGCTGGCAAGCACCTTTACCGGCTGGGCCATCTCCATCTCCACATAATGCATTTTCACTTAGGCATCTCATGCAGCTGAAATACTGATCTTTGGCTTTTATTATAAAGAATCAGCTGGGCAGTAGTGGTTCATACCTTTAATCCCAGCACTCAGGAGGCAGAGACAGGCAGATCTCTGTGAGTTCGAGGTCAACCTAGTCTATATAGTGAGTTCTGGGACAGCCAGGGCTACTTAGAGAAACCCTGTCTCAAAAAACTAGAGAGAGAGAGAGAAAGAGAGAGAGAGAGAGAGAGTCAGCAAGACTTGGTAGTCCTTGGTAGGCTCCTTCTAAAGATGTGCACAAGGGAGGCATTACTGGAAAATAGAAAATAATTGAAAGCCTTTCTTTCACAGATAACGCCATGAATCCAACTGATTAAACGAGGACCAAAAACACGTTACCATCACCTATCCTCATGCATAAATGAAGCTGTAATGGCAAAACAAAAACAAAAACAAAAACAAAACAAAACCAAAAAAAAAAAACAACCTTGTTTTTAAAGACAACGGCATCATCTCTGCTCACCTACCTGAAAGCAAATCTATACCAAACTGCTAATACAATTAGAAAACACTTGAGACCAGATGTAAAGTGGGGAATCTCTATTGAGTCTTGAATGTTTTAAAGCTTGAAATTCTTGTTCAGTTTGAAAAATCACCCCCAGACAATCTAAAGCCATCTACATTCCACAATGAACCAACTAGAAGAGTTTGTTGCCTGTTGTCAAATAAAAAGTTCTGTGTTGAAACCTTCGCATGGCTGTGTGATAGCTTCTAAGTCATTGTCTTTTCCTTGTCATGCTAATTGCCCCCTTTTTTTTCTTTTCTTTCTCCCCAACCCCCATTTGGCTTTTTTGAGACAAGGTTTCTGTGTAACAGAGCTCTGGCTGTCCTGGAACTCACTCTGAAGACCTGGCTGGCTTTGCCTGCCTCTACTTGCCAAGTGCTGGGATTAAAGGCATGTGCCACCATGCCTGGTTTATTTGCAAATTCTTTATAATAACGTTTTAATTTTAAAAAGAGGAAGATTTAAGAATTTAGAGCCAGGTAGTGGTGGTGGTGGTGGTGGTGGTGGTGGTGGTGCATGCCTTTAATCCCAACATTCAGGAAGGCAGAGGCAGGCAGATCTCTGTGAGTTCAGCCTGGTCTACAAAGCGAGATCCAGGACAGGCACCAAAACTACACAGAGAAACCCTGTCTCGAAAAAAAAAAATTGGATAAAAATTTAAGAATACATTGTAATCATTCTTGCCTTACCAATTAGAATTATTTTTCCAGATCATCTCATTTAACTACAAACGTAGAAATCATTGTGCTTGCTGTCTTACAATAAATATTCAATATTTATAGAATTCTGAATATTTAAATACCCATATAGTAGATCTATGGTTTCATCGAATACAAGCAGACAGTGGTTTATAGGAAAAGAGCTTGTATTGCTTTGTTGGCAATTAATTAGTCAACAGTTGGTTTGAGGTGGGGGTAGGGGATTAAACTGTTCCGATCCAAGTGATTGTTCAGTACATTCACTTTTAAAGCTCTGACCGGAAGAACTTTTGCTTTACACATTACAGTTAAATCTCCTTATTATAAATGGGTAGAGTCTGCCCTGGCCCCGTTCTTCCTAAATCAGAGAACAGAGCCTGAACCAAGTCAAAACCAGTTTTTCTACTTCCTTCCTTCCTTCTCCTACTTTGTAACCTTTAATTCTATTATATCTGACTGGGGAGTGCTACTTTCAGCAGCTGCCTGCGACATAGAAGAAATGAAGTAATAGAACTGATATTATAAGGATTTACTACTAAACTTGCTTAGGAGACAATCACTCAAAGGAGAATTACACCAAGGAGTGCTGCTTCCTAGATGCCTCAAAGGCAAGTGGTGTACTAACCAGGCTTGTTAAGAGATAAGCAGAACTTAGGATCCCTCCGATTTGATGAATGTTCAGGCTCCATTCCCATCACAAAGGAGATAGTTTGGGCTCTCAATGGGCCTTTAGTATTCATCCCAAGAGACCTTGTCTGGTTTAGTAACCCATGTATTTAGAGTGTGCCTTTGGAGGATAGCTCATAGGATCTGGACTCCAGTTCAGCGTGGGCAGCAACCCACTAGAAGAATAAACCTTGCCGGGCGGTGGTGGCGCACGCCTTTAATCCCAGCACTTGGGAGGCAGAGGCAGGCGGATCTCTGTGAGTTCGAGGCCAGCCTGGGCTACAGAGTGAGGTCCAGGAAAGGTGCAAAGCTATACAGAAACCCTGTCTCGAAAAACCAAAAAAAAAAAAAAAAAAATTTAAAAATAAAATAAAATAAACCTTGGTGGTATCTACGCTGTTCCAGCTCTGCAAGCAAACAGTGCTCATGAGCTGTGAAGTCATGACTAGCTCCACCTAGATTTCAAAGTATGCCTGGATGAGCCTTAAGATCCAAGCAGAGAACTGGAGTGAGACTGCTCTAAAATTCTTACCAGCATAGTGCTTAGCAAAGCCATGGCCTTGTAACCAGAGCGAGTGGCCATTTGCCCATGGTGCAGAGCCCCAAAGAGCTCTGCCACTTAGGATTCCAGAACTATAGAGTCACCAGTATTCATCAACAGCCTGGGAGAGGTGCAGGCACCTGGTTCCAGCTGACAAGAAGTGCTGTGCCAGACTTTGTTCTTGAGTCTTAAACTATTTCCCCTGTTGGGGTGGGGCTAGAGATGGCATGGTGGTTAAGAGTGCTTGCTGCTCTTCAGAGGACTCGAGCTCAGTTCCTGGCATCCACATTAGGTATCTCACAACTGCCTGTAACTCCAGCTCCAGGGGATTCAACACCCTCTTTTTGGCATCCTCCGGCAACCAGCCCCCTACATACATAAATAAAAGTAAAAATCTTAAAATATATTTATAAAGAGAGAAAGGGACACCAGTGACATCAGACCTTGGTATCCCCTCCTAGAGAAATATGTTGAGTGTGGTGGCACACACCTGTAATCCCATCATTCAGGAGGCAGAGGCAAGTGAATCTCTGTGAATTAGAGGCCAACCTGGTCTACAGAATGATTTCAAGGCTAGTCAGGACTACACAGGGAGACCCTGTCTCAAACAAACA
The DNA here is from genome assembly GCA_902168415.1 of Peromyscus melanophrys. Taxonomy (NCBI): domain Eukaryota; kingdom Metazoa; phylum Chordata; class Mammalia; order Rodentia; family Cricetidae; genus Peromyscus; species Peromyscus melanophrys. Next base: position 11,585 of record CABHPR010132059.1, on the reverse strand, counting down.
AACAAACAAACAAAAACCTTCTCCTGTTGGGAGGGGCTCATGGCACCTCACCCTTCCCTGAGGGTCTATAAGTAGTTAACAGTTGGTAATAAATTCTCTGGAGCCTGTAACTTCTGGTAGAGAGTCCATTCTCCAACAAACAATACCCTCACCCAGGCCCCTGAAAACAATCCTAATGAAACTCACTGGAGCACATATCTTAAACACAGACACAGACACACACACAGACACAGACACACACACACACACACACACACACACACACACACACACACACACGCCACCCACGCACACACGAAAAGAATGAAATGAAATAAATATTGCCCTGTCATGCTTGGGACTTATTTGGGACAAATTATCCCCTTCTTTCCTGTTTCTGATATTTGGAATAGGTGTGTCTACCTAATGTCTGCCTCACAGTCGTATTTTTCATTTATGTATTTGGTTGTAAAAGACAGGGTTTCTCTGCATAGCTCTGGCTTGTCCTGGAACTCACTCTGCAGACCAGGCTGGCCTTGAACTCACAGCAATCCACCTGCCTCTGCCTCCTGCGTGCTGGGATTGAAGGCACACAGCCTGGCCTTCAGTTTTTTTCATTGTTTTTGCACATGAAGAGGGCAGTCAGAGGACAAGTTTCTGGAGTTGGTTCTCTCCTTCCACCTGGTTTTTGAGACAGGGCTTTTCTGGCCATTGCTACCATGCTGCACACTCTAGTCTAACTGGCACGCGAGATTCCAGGAGATTGTCCTGTCTCTACTTCCCATCTTGCTGTCTGAGTGCTGGGAACACAGATTCAAGGCACCATATTTAGCTTGTTTAAAAAACATGGATTCTACGCATCGAACTCTAGTCTTCAAGTTTGTGTGGCAAGTGTTCTGCCCCCACTGAACAATCTCAATGATGCTTACAGTTTTGTTTTGGTTTTGTTTTTCTAGTCTTTGGCTTTTCGGAGAACATGTGCACCTGTGTGCTTGTTTGTTCATTTCAGGGTTTGTTGTTGTGTTGAGACTGGGTCTCCTTCTGTAGACCTGGCTGTCCTAGATCTCGCTCTGTGGACCAGGCTGGTCTCAAACTCACAGAGATTCACCTGCCTCTGCACCCCCCCCCCCAGTGCTGGGATTAAAGGCGTGCACCACCACAGCTGTAAGTTTGAAGCATATAACTATATGACTTCTCAGGTTCACAGCCAGAAGAGAATTTGTCTCCATATGAACCATATCTTGGGCCTCCTCCTTACCTGATTTACACAATATTTAGGTGAGATTTTGGAATTAGCCCTTAAAGTTAATGCTGGAATGAGTTAAGACTTGGAGGGTTGTTGGGATGCCATAAAATGAATGTTGTATGTAAAGAAGACATAAATTTCAAGGAGGCTAGGCATGGGGCACTATGATTTGAATATATGTGTCCCTCCAAAATTTATCTATCAGAATCCAATTATGAGGTAAAGTCTTAGTCAGGCAGTGGTGGTACATACCTTTGATTCCAGCACTCAGGAGGCAAAGGCAGATGGATCAGGTTCAAGGACAGCCAGGACTACATAGAGAAATCTTGTCTCAAAAAAAACCAAAACCAAAACCTTTCAGACGTGAATTTTTTTTTTCATTTTCATGTATTTATTTTTTTTTCTATTATCAGTTTGATACAGTACAAATTCTTATCCTAATAGTGAAATGTTTCACTGAGGCTTGCCCAGTGATTGAGTAAAACCAAAACTTATTATAAGCCACAGTCATCCTAGGGTCCCCCCTGCTATATAGCCTCCCTGGTTCTGTGGGTTGCAGTCTGATTGTTCTTTGCTTTATATCTAGTATCCACTTATGAGTGAGTACATACCATGTTTGTCCTTCTGAGTCTGAGTTAGAGAGGTAACATTTTTTTCAATGAAGCTGCCAGGTATGGTAGAGTGAGGAAGATGACTCTTTTTGAGACCCTGCCTGGAAAACAAAGAGACAAGTAAATAATACATAAATAAAAATACACAAATAAATAGCAGATAAAGAACATGACTTTAAAAGATTAAAAAAGAAAGAAAGAGCCCCGCATGGTGGCACACGGTGGCCTTTAATCCCAGAACTCTGGAGGTAGAGGCAGAGGCAGGTGACTCTCTGAGTTCCAGGCCAGATGGTCTGCAGAGTGAGTTGCAGGCCAGTCACGGCTACACAGACCCTGTCTCAAAAAAACAAAAACATTTAAAGATATTTGTTCTTTATTCACATTTTATGTTGTCTGCTTAACACAGGTAAGATACTTCTTAATTACCTTTTTCTCTTAAAGACTTTCTTTCCAAGTAAAGTTACTACTTGTCTATTTATTGTAAGAGATTATTGCTTCATGGCTACAAATCATATACACAAAAAATTATGTCACAAATTTATCACCATGCTCAGCTGTTAGTCTTGTCTTCTTTCTTTGCTTCCTTACTTATTTAGAAAGATAGCCTGGATATCTATTCTAGGCTCGCCTCAAACACCTAATACTTTTGCCTCAAGCTCCTGAGTTCTGTGATTACAGATATATATTATAACATATATCTATAGATCTCTCTATATAACATATATATGAACATATATGTGTGTGTGTGTGTGTGTGTTTGTGTGTGTGTGTGCTCAGCTGAAGGTAGAATTCTTTTCTTTCTATTTGTTGTTTTATTTCTTCATTTTGTTGTTGTTTTGTGATTTGTGTTTTTGAGACATAGTCTCTTTGTGTGGTCCTAGCTGACCTGGAACTCATACTGTAAACCAGACTGGACTTAAATTCAGAGATCTGCCTGCTTCTGCCTCTGAGTGCTGAGATTAGAGGCAAGTGCCACCATGCACCCGCCATATTTTTGTTTTATTCCAATACCTGCATGCTGTGTGAGTGTGCATGTCCAAGTATGTGTGTATGTGGATGTGTGTACACATGCTGGCTTGAGTGCTTGCAGGTTGTCAGTGTGAACACAGACACCAGGACCACAGCTCAGTGGTGGCAGTGGTGGGCAGGACCATGGTAGCGTGTAGCAGGCAGAAGACAACTTTCAGGATTTGCTCTGACCTCAGGAAGGTAAAACTCTTCAGCTCGGTTTTGTAGAAAAGACACAGTTATTTATGACTGCGCCCTACTTTATTACTTATGTTTATATGCTTGTTTCTTACTGTGAATTTAATAGAAAGGAGAAAATGGAGGGTTCTGTGTAGGCAATGATCTTTTGTTCTGTTTTGCACATGCTACAGGATGGCCTAGACACCACAAATGTTTTCTTGCTCAAAAAGGTAATTTACCTCGTTTTCTCCCTTCCTTCATAACTTTTTTTCTTATTTTGGTTTTTGAGACGGAGTTTCTATGTATAACAGCTCTGGCTGTCCTCGAACTCACAGAGATCCACCTGCCTCTGCCTCCCAAGTGCTGGGATTAAACATGTGTGCCACCACCATGGGGCCTTACCTCATTTCAAAAATCCTCCACAAAGGAGGACCCAGATTCAATCTCCATCACCCATATGGCAGGTCACAATTGCCTATAACTCTAGTTCCAAGGGATCCGATGCCTCTCACTGGGACCTGGGGCTAACAAACTGCATTGAGCAGGCTGGCCTATGAGTACCAAGGCTTCACCTGTTCCTGTCTCCTCAGAACTGATATTATAGGCAAACACCAATACATACCTGGTATTTTATAGAGGTGCAGGGGATTGAACTCGTGTCCTAATGCTTTATCTCCCTGCTTTCTAAGTCTTAAGGGCCTTCCTCTAGAAGGGAATGTTTCAATGTAGAGAAAATAGTTACACAACAATTTTAAAGAGAAATCTTGTCCTGATTTTAATAAGGAAAATATAACTTTGAATTTTTAAGAATTAGGCTGGAAAGTTAGCTAAATGATTAGAGCACTGACTGTTCCTCCAGAGGACCGGGGTTCAATTCCCAGCACCCACATGGCAGCTCACAACTGTCTGTGACTCCAGTTCTAGGGCTGTAGGCACACTCATGCAGGCAAAATACATATACACGTAAATTTTTTAAAATTTAATTTAAAAAAGAATTTTTAAGAATTATCAGCCGGGCATTGTGGCACATTCTTTAATACTAACACTTGGGAGTCAGAAGCAGGCAGATCTCTGTGAGTTCGAGGCCAGCCTGGTCTACAGAGTGAGTTCCAGAACAGGCACCAAAGCTACACAGAGAAATCCTGTCTCAAAAAAACCAAAAAAAAAAAAAAAAAAAAGGTTTTAGCTGGGCATTGTGCCTCACACCTGTAATACTTGAGAGGATTGCTGTGAGTTTGAGGCCAGCCTGAGCTACATAGTGAAATTCAAGCAGGCCTGAACTACCCAGTGAAACCCTATTACAAAACACAAACAAACAACAATAACAATAACAACAACAAAATTTTGTTGTTTTTGTTTTTGTTTTTGTTTTGCTGGAAATTGTGACTCATGCCTGTAATCCCAGAACTATAGTGTCTAAGGGAGGAGGACTCCAAATTCAAGGCCAGCCCAGGCTACATATTAGACCCTATTAAAAACAAAGAAACAAACCAAAATCTAAATTGCGTCATCCAGAGAGGCAAGATGAAAATTAATACCTAATCCCGCTCCATGTAAAACTTGATGCTTGGTTTCCACTAGGGTCCTCAGGGCCAAGAGCTGACAGAAACACTCCTTTCCAGCTGCAAGAGCAAAGCCACTTGCTAAAAAGACTCCGAAGCCACCAAGTGGCTCATGATGGGAGCATTGAACTGGGCAGCCAGGAGGAGCCCAAGGAAGGGCTGTGGAGGGTTCTGTCTATCTCTCCCAGGATGGGCAGCAAGGAGGGCGCTCTCAGGGCAGAAATAACTTGGAAGGTGTGGGATGTTGGCACTCCAGTTTTCGTCCCTAGAGTGGTCTTAGTTCAAAGGAATATTGGAGTCTGAAGAAATTTGAGTGGTGGCTGAAGTGATTGCAAATGCTTTCTCTCTCTCTCTCTCTCTCTCTCTCTCTCTCTCTCTCTCTCTCTCTTTCTGGAGCTGAGGACTGAACCCAGGGCCTTGCACTTGCTAGGCAAGCTCTCTACCACTGAGCTAAATCCCCAACCCCGCAATACTTTCTCTAAGGGAGAAGTGTGATCATCCTGTGGTTAACTTTTTAAGAAAATGCCAAACAACAGTCCAGAGTACCTGGCCCTCTTTACATTCAAACCAGCAGTGTATTTCCGTGCCAGTTTCTCTACATCTTACCATTATTTGGTGTTGTCATGCCAACAATTGGTTTTGCAGCTATTACTGCCATCAATTTGGTGTCAGTAGCAGGTGTGTGGTAATATCTCACTGTATGGTTTTAACTGCACTTTTCAACTGTGCTATAGTCTATATATGAAATGTCTCCCAGAGCTTCCTAAATTCAGGTCTTCTGTGTAAATACTAAAAACAAAATGGGGTTGCTGAAGCCTATGCAGTCCTACTTTTCAGTTTTTGAGGAATATCCACACTGCTAACCCTAGCAATGAATTGCTTCATTTTCCATTCACTGTGTACTAGGGCTTCTTCAATTTCTCCATTAATGAATTAATGATGCTCGCTTCTTATCTTTTTAATTGCATTTATTTGTGCAGAGTGTGTGTGTGTGTGTGTGTGTGTGTGTGTGTGTGCACCACAGTACACAGTACACATGTGGCAGTCAGAGAATGACTTTCAGGAAACAGTGTTCTCCTTTCCCCACGTGGTTCCCAGGGACTGAACTCAGGTCATCAGGCTTGGCAGCAAGCTGACCTTGAACTCCTGATCTTCCTGCCTCTATCTCCCAAGTGTTGAGATTACAGGTGTGTACCACCATGCCAGGCTTACATTTCAGTTGGGGTTTTTTGTTTGTTTGGTGTAATGCAGTGTAAGACATAGGTAAATTTTGATTCTTTTGCATATAGACACCCAGCTTATCCAGCACTCTTGGCTGAGCAGACTTGGACCTTCGGAAACTTTACCTATCTGTTTTTTGTTTGTTTGTTTGTTTGTTTTAACGTAGTAAGAATATTTAACGTGGTCTCTGGCCCCCTTACACAATTTTGAGTGTATGGTAGAGTCCCAGTTAAGGTCACCTGACTGTATATGCATAGCATTGTTTCCAGTCTTTCTGTTCTACCAGTTTAGGTCTAGCCTTAACACCAGTACAATATTGTTTTTAATTGTATAATGCATTTTGAAATCAGGAAGTGTGATGCCTTCATCTTTGTTCTTTTTCATGATTGTTTTGGCTATTCATGGGCCTTTAGGCATCCATATGCATTTTTCAACTGTTTTTGCTATTTCTGAAATACAAAAAAACAAAATCTGCCGGGCATTGGTGGCGCACGCCTTTAATCCCAGCACTCAGGAGGCAGAGGCAGGCAGATCTCTATGAGTTCGAGGCCAGCCTGGGCTACCAAGTGAGTTCCAGGAAAGGCGCAAAGCTACACAGAGAAACCTTGTCTCAAAAAACCAAAAAAAAAAAAAAAAAAAAAAAAAAAAAAAAAAAAAAAAAAAAAAACCCAGGTCATACTCAGTGGAGGAAGCCAGGGCGTAACTCAAAACAGAAACCTGAAGGTAGGAACTGATACAGAGACCATGGAGGAGCTGCTTACTGGCTTGTCCCCTGTCTCAGTTGGAGTTCCTATTGTTGTGATAAACAGCTTAATCAAAATCAACATGGGGAGAAAAGGGGTTATTTCCATTCACAGTTTGTAGTCCATTATCCAAGGAAGTCAGGGCAAGAACTCAAGCAGGGCAGGAACCTGGGCACAGGAGCTCATGCAGAGGCTATGGAAGAGTGCTGCTTACCAGCTTGCTCTAGCTGGCTTGCTCAGCCTGTTTTCTTGTACCACCCAGGACGACCACCCCCAGTGAGCTGGCCCCTTCTACATAAATCATCAGTCAAGAAAATGCACCACGGGCTTGCTCACAGGCCAGTTCCAATGGAAGCAGTTTTTTCCTTTTTTTTTTGTTATTGTTGTTTTGTTGTTTTGGGGGTTTTTTTGTTTGTTGTTTTTTTTTGAGACTGGGTTTCTCAGTGTAGTTTTAGTGCCTGTCCTGGATCTCACTCTGTAGCCCAGGCTGGCCTCGAACTCACAGAGATCCGCCTGCCTCTGCCTTCCGAGTGCTGGGATTAAAGGTGTGTGCCACCACTGCCCTGCTGTCACCAGGACAAGGGGTTTTGAGCATGCCACAGTGTGCATGTGGAGATTAGGGGACAACTTATGGGAGCTGGTTCTCTCCTTCCATCATGTGTTTGTTATTGGTGAAACTCAGGTCTTCCGGCTTGGGGGCAAGTGCCTGTAATTGCCAAGCCATGTCACTGGCCCTCAGTTGACTTTTGTATGTTCATGGTGTATCCTACAACTTTACAACTGAATTATCTGAGTCATAAGTTTTTTGTGGAGACTTTCATTTTCCACATAAATGATCATGTGGAACAGATCTGTGAACAGAGTACTCCAGTCATTTACAATTTTGATTTTTTCAATCTAAAACAGAGTCTGCAGCCTGGGCTGGCCTTGAATTTGTGATCCTCTTGCTTCCACTTCCTGAGTGCTGGGGTTATAGACATGTACCACTATGAGTGGATTATACAGTGCTTGGGATTGAACATGGGGCTTTGTGCATGCTGGGGAAGCATTCTGTTGCATGAGCTACATTCACAGCCCTGGATTCCTTTTCTTTCTTTCTTTTTCTCTTTCTTTCTTTCTTTCTTTCCTTTTTTTTTTTTTTTTTTTTTGCCCAACTGCTCTGGACGAGACTTTCAGTTCTATTTGAATAGCAATCAGGGACAGTAGACATCCTTGGCTCACTCCTCATATTAAGGGAAAGCTTTCAACTTTTCAGAAACCATTGACCATGTTAGCTGTGGGCTTTTCATACATGGCCGTTACATATTCAGATAATTTCCTTGTATTCCTGGTTTATTGAGAGGTTTTTTTTTTTATCATGAAAGTACACTGAATTTTCCAAGTGCTTTTTTTTTTTTAATATATTTTGTTTTATTTTTATGTGCATCTGTGTTTTTGCCATGTGTGTCGGGGTCCCCTAGAAACTGGAGTTTCAGACAGGTGTGAGCTGCCATGTGGGTGCTGGGAATTGAACTCAGGTCCTCTGGAAGAAAAGTCAGCACTCTTAACCCCTGAGCCTTCTCTCCAGCCCCCAAGGGCTTTGTTATGCTATCAAGATGACCTTGAAGGGGCTGGCGAGATGGCTCAGTGGTTAAGAGCTCTAGGCCTGGCTGCTCTTCCAGAGGACCTGGATTTTCAACTCCCAGCCCCCACCCGGCAGCTCACATTCATTTGCAATTACAGTTTCAAGGGATCCAACACATAATAATAAATAAAACAAAGGGGCCTTTCCAAAAAAAAAAAAAAAAAAGATGACCTTAATTCTGTTCTGCTTATTGGAAAAGTGTCCCTTCTACTTCAGCTTTGGGAGAGTTTAAGCATTGATTTAGGCCTGCTTTTGCAAATGTGATTTTAGTGGAGTTTGTCAGCTTGTTTTTTAGCCTTTTCAAGAAAAACAGCATTATTTCCTCCTGATTTTCTATTTTACTCACGCTCTAATCTTTGTCATTTCTTTTTTCTGCTGAGGTTTTCCTGCAGTGGGGGAATCCGAGGGCCAGCTTCTTAGGCAAGTGTATCCGTAAAGGGCTTCTTTGTGCGGCTCTGGCTTCAGCCCAGCAGCTTTACATATTAGCTTGTACCTGTGTTTCATTTGCAGTTGTCTCCTGACACATTCTGTTTGTCCCGGGGATGTTTGTTCATTTGTTGTTAGAGATAGAGTCTGCCTCTATGTTGCCCAGGCTGCCCTTGAACTTCTGATCCTCTTGTTTCAACCTTCCAAATTCTGGGATTACAGGAATTTGCCACCATGCCTGGCTATCCCAAACTAAATCCCTTCCTCTCACATCCTCTTTTGTTCTTCTGGAGCATGTGTGCTTCCATGTCTTTGTGAAAGTTCAATTCTCCTTAATGCTATTGATTTTGAATGCCATTCTGTCTACCATACCTGAGTTTGGGTTCCGATCCTTGCTCTGTATTTTCTAAGATTTTTGTGTTTTAGTAAGCTTTACGTACAATGTTGGTTGTGGTTGGAAATGAGGGATGTATCATGTAAAGATAACTAAGAAAAACAGGCTGTTAGAATGTTCTCATGACTCAGTGTGTCCACTATTTGACACGCCAGAGGTATCCGAGGTTGGGGTATCTTCCAAGTGTCTTTATTTTTCCTATTCTGTTGTTTTGATTTTCCTAGAGGATTCTTAAATTAGTTCTGAGTTATATGATTTTTGTATTGCATTTCTCCAATATCACAGGAGGCCTCAATAGTGGCAGGGTGTGGATCTGGTGCATCTGTGCCACTCAACTGTGGTCCTCACAGTGATTCTGTTTGGATTTTGTGTGGTTTTCCTTCCCATCTGGTAGGCAGAAGAGCCATAGTGGGCTAGAATTGGGTGTTTCCTTTTTAGAGATCAGTTAGGGTCTTTAAAAAAAACAATTTATTTAAATTTATTTCATGTGCATTGTGTGAGGGTATCAGGTCCCTGGAACTGGAGTTTCAGACAGTCATGTGCTGCCATGTGGGTGCTGGGAATTGAACCCCGGCCCTCTGGAAGAGCAGCCAGTGCTCTTAACCACTGAGCCATCTCTCCAGCCCCGAGTTAGGTAAGGGGGGGGTCTTATGAAACCCCATTAGCTTTGGAAAAGTAAGGTGGGACAATGTTTGAGCTCAGGAGTTGCAGATCAGCCTGGGCAACATAGTAAGACCTAGGAGTGAAGGGACCCAATTAATTTCTAATAAGTCACACTTATCTGGGGTGAGACCTAGGAGCAGATTGCTCTGAGAGTGTTTCAGAATGTTTCCTTTTTTCTTCCTGTTCCAACCCCTGCCAGAGTGTGACGATATTTTTCACCAGAACATGCTCTAGGACCCTATGAAGAGAAGTCACAAGAGAGTCTGGATTGCTTTATTATTAAATTTATTAGAACCTGACCCTCCAAGAAAGTGTCAGTTTATGTTTTCTTACATTCACACTGTCTTCAGGAGGAGGTCAAGTTTGCTCACTCACCAGCAAGCTGCTGTTATCTGTAAAAGGCTTTTTAATTTTGTGGATGCTATTTCCCTGATGGAGTCAAAGTAATTGTTTATTTTATTCAGTATTTTGTGATGCTGAAAATGAAGGCATGCATCACCACATCTGGCTTTTTTTTTTTTTTAATAACCCACCAAGTCCAATTTGTGCTGTCCATGTATGCATGTGTTTGGGGTCATCCACTGGGGGCTGGAACCACACCACTTTCCTCCAGAAGCTATCAACTCTCAATAGCTGCTCGGCTAAAGACGGAGGCTCTCGAGCCCCTCACCCTATCCTGGAATGTTGACTGGCTTGAACTTGTACAGGCAATCATGGTGGCTGTGAGTTCTGAGCACAGCAGTGTTGTCACAGCCAAAAAAATGCTGCTTTGCCTCCAGGGTGCCTGACAATCTTTCTGCCCATCCTCTGTGGTTTTTCTCTGAGCTCTGCAGGTAAGTGTGTCATACAGATGTTCCATTTATGGATGAGCACTCTATAGACACTTGTCCTCTCCATTTTGACCAGTTGTTAGTTTCCACATTAAGCCCTGTCCACTGCACAGAGAAGCTTCTCTGATGAGGTCTAAGTGATGAAGTTTGAGAGCAGCACTAATCTATGGGGACAGAGGTATTTGTTTAGACAGCAGTTTGATGCTGTGTTCATTTAGAAAAATAATAATGGTAGATTCACCCCTGGGGTCTTTGGGCTCTCAAGTCATGGGTTCTTGGTCAAATTTACAGTATCAAGTGTTTCATTCTTGTAGAGCAGGACTTACTGACTTTTGACCTTTCTTTACATCAGTATTTACAGTATAAATTCCCCTCTAGCACTATTACTAGATTCTGCAACTTCTGATGTGTTATTACTTTCTCTTCTTTGATCTTTTGGATGTTTAGCTAAGTTGTTGTATTTAAATATATTTGTGAATTTTCCCTATTTCTTTTTGGTTTGATTTCTAATGTAATTCTATGTGGTTAAATTCTTTTTAATTTTTTTTTTTTTTTTTTTTTTTTTTTTTTTTTTTTTTTTTTTTTTT
>CABHPR010132058.1:19636-57471 GCA_902168415.1 Peromyscus melanophrys | reverse complement strand
TAGATAGATAGATAGATAGATAGATAGATAGATAGATAGATAGATAGTTATAATTATGTAGTTCAAGTTCATTTCTTTAACACATTTCTGATGGAAAAATTTTCAAAGTTTTTGCTTCTTCTATAGGACATTTTAATTTAATGCTCATATCTCATTAAATACTCAGACACCTTGAAATTATTTTATACCTTGCCTTAAAATAGTAAAATATAAATGATTGATCCTCACATTAGGTGATCATTTTTATTGCTATGTTAAAAAAAAACTTAGAGAGAAATAATAGGACTCATTTACTAGCTCATGGATCTCTGGATCTGAAATTAGAGTGTCAGCCAGTCTGAGTTCTTGCCTGGGAAAAGTCAATTCCATGGTCCTGTGTGGCATGGACAGGTTACCTTCTTGGTATTTATGATTGAGACCCTATTTGCTTACTTTCAGGCAAAGAGACTCTAAACTCACCAAGGAAGCCCACATTCCTTACTGTGTGACCTATTCTTCCTTTGAAATCATCAGCATCAGGTCAAATCCTTTTTGGGTTTTGTGTTTGTGAGTCCATTGTCTATTACCAGTCAGACAAAAACTCTTTTTAAAATAACTAATGTAATTGAATTTGGTCTACATTGGTCACCTCTCTATTTGGGATCAAACTGGTTCAGAATACCAATTGAATCTGCAAAATCCCTAATCAGCAGTGCTTGCAAAACAACTTTAAACCACTTGGTAAAGGAGTGTGTACAATAAGGGATGGGCTCCAGGTAATCGCTAGGACTCCTGCTCTTTATAACCTATATTCTAGAAAATGAAATTTTAGTATATATGAATGACATTTTTCCATAAAGTCTGTTAATGTACGTGCTCTTTGGAAGTATTGAGATTTGAAATTCTGTTTGGTATTCTTTTCATTTACTCTAATCAGTGTTAAAACTTGTACTGTTCTCAGCTGGCCACATCATCACCAGGGTTTACGCTTGTAATGCGGACCCTGATTTAGCAGATTTGTGTATTGTTTCACCAACGTATTGGCACAACTACATTCACAATTATTTGCTGTCACAAAGGACTCAGTAAAACTTAGAGAATCTCAGCATGAATACTTGTGACCAAACACGTTGAATATAGATTTGTACCAGAACAAATCTAATTTGACCAATGCAAGTGGCGCCTTCTGCTCTGCTAGAACACTGTGTCGTCTGTAGATAAAGTCCTGAACACATATTGCCATCATATTAACACTGTCTGCATAACAGTCTACAGTACACCACCGAAGTGCAATTAATGTGACTCTGACATTGGGCCAAGCACTATTGTTCTTGTCACCAACTCTGGGAACATTACTCTTTAATTTTTACCATTTGTAGTTATGCGTTGGTGCACCAGCATGTGAGTATGCTCACATGTAGTCATGCGTTGGTGCACCAGCATGTAAGTATGCTCACATGTAGTTATGCGTTGGTGCACCAGCATGTGAGTATGCTCACATGTACTCATGCGTTGGTGCACCAGCATGTGAGTATGCTCACATGTAGTCATGCGTTGGTGCACCAGCATGTGAGTATGCTCACATGTAGTTATGCGTTGGTGCACCAGCATGTGAGTATGCTCACATGAGGCAGGTGCCTGCAGAGGCACACAGTGTGAGGTCAGCTGCACCTGCAGTTGTAGGCCCTTGACATGGACGCTGGGAACTGAACTCAGGTACTCTGGAAAAACAGCATATCCTCTTAAACACTGAGCCACATTCTTCAGCTCCATTTCTTTGTTTTTAATTAAAATGTAATTACTGTGTTTCCCTCCTTTCTCTCCTTCCTCCAGTTCCTACCACCCACCACCCTGGCTCACTCGCAAATTTTAATTGTTTTAATATTTTATTTTTAATCTTTAAAAATGTTAATTTAAATATATTTTGATCATATTCACCTTCTCCCCCAAGTCCTTCCATATTCTCTCACCCCTAAACCCATAACTTTCTCAAAAAGCTAACAAAAAACCCAGTACAAAAGCAAAAGTGCTTTAAACCTAGAATATAATATACAATACCACCCCAAAAGGAAAACAAAGCAAAACACCAAACTGTAACCAAATAAAAATCACACATACACACACACACACACACACACACACAACCCTGTGGAGTCCATTATTTGTTGGTCAACTACTCCTGAACATTTGACCTGCCCTGGAGTGGTTGATAAAGACAGTGTCATTACAAACTGATTTTCCATCTCTGAGCAGGTATAAATGATAGTTCAGTTAACCTTCACACTCGTACAATGGTTCTCAACCTTCCTAATGATGTGACCCTTTAATACAATTCCTCATCTTGTTGTGACCCCAAACCATACAATTATTGTGTTGTTACCTCATAACTGTAATTTTGCTATTGTTATGAATCACGATGTGAATATCTGATATGCAAGCTATCTGATGCAACCCCTGTGAAAGAGCCGTTCAACCCCCAAAGGGGTCACAACCCACAGGTTGAGATCTATTGCCCTAGGTTTTTCATTTATTCACTTATTTTTAACATAACACAATCATTTATAAGATAAAACAAAAACTATTACTCAAATTTGCACAAGACAAATGAGTAGAAGAAAAAGAACTCAAGAGCATGGGCAAGAGCTGGATAGCCACTCATTCACACACTCAGAAATCCCATAAAAATACTAAACTGGAAGCCATAATGTATGTACCGGCCCACGCAGGCTATGGGCTTGCTGCCTCGATCTGTGTGTTTATATAAGCCTTGTTCATATTGATTTAGAGGGCTTTGTTTTCTTGCTGTCCTCCATCCCCTGTGGCTCTTAAATTCTTTTTTCCTCCTCTTCCATGAGGTTCCCTGATGTCTGGGGGGAGATATTTGATGGAGACATCCCATTTAGGGCTGAGCATTTCAAGTTTCTCACTCTCAGAGGATTGTCTGCCTGAGGATCTCTATATTTGTTCCTATCTGCTGCAGGAGGAAGTTTCACTGATGAAGGTTGAACAAGGCACTGATCTACAGTACAGCAGAACATCAAAAGTCATTTGTCACTGTATTTATTTTCTTTTTTTTTATTGGAGACTAGTATTATTTGGATTTGCCCTGGGTCCCTGGGCTATCTAGTATCAGGTTCTTGTTCACCCAAGCAGAGTCTGGCATGAGTTCCATCTCACAGAGTAGGCCTCAAGTGAGATCAGCTATTGATTGGTTACTCCCATAAGCATTGTATCACCATTGCCCTAGCATATCTTGCATGTAGGACACAATTGTAAACAAACAGTTTGTGGCTGGCTTGGAGTTTACATTCTTTTTTTGATAACCTACAAAGTACTCTCCTGTACCAAAGATGTTGGAATACAGGGCCAGTGGCTCTTGGTAAGGACTAGTTCAATATTTCCGTGTTCAATGGGTTATGTAGGTGTTATCTTCAGCAATGGAGCCCTGATGTCAGGTTGTGAAGAGTAACCTATAGTCTTAGCAATAGCCTGGGTAGTTTGGAGATTTCCATGGGGTCTCTATAGCCAACAATTCAATTAGATGTAACCTGATTCAAGTAGTGTAAGCTTTGTTTGGTGACAGGAGGTAGCTAGTTGGGACACTATTTCCCCCATTATTTTTCAATTTTGTTAGATTGTCTTTATAATGTTAAGAATTTTCCACTGTATTAGGTTCCATACTATCCCTAAAATACCCCATAATTTTAGCTGTCTCTCCATGTATTCTTTCACCTCCCCTCTCCATTTTATATTTCAATTCCAGCCCCACACCTCCATTCATAGCTGTCTATTCTACTTCCCTTTCCTAACAAGATCTATCTAGCCCATCTAGTCCCTTATTCTATTCCCAAACTGTATAGTTCTAAGGATTACAGTAAGATTATCAACGACTTCACAGATAATATCTGCATATAAGCAAATACATACTGTAGCACGAATCTTAAAGAGTCTTATTAATAAAATCAAACCTGAAGCCAGGTATTGGGGTGAATGCTGGAAGATCAGAGAAGCAGAACAAGTCACAGCTTCCTCACCTTGCTAATTCCTCAGCTGATCCTGTTTCCTCAAACTGGCAACCTCTGTGTCCTCATCCCAATGAATCTCAACTGAACTGCTGCTAAAAGCCAAAAAGCTTAACTAGCCTAGTTTCTGGGTTTCACGCCTTATATACCTTTCTGCTTCCTGCCATCACTTCTTGGGATTAAAGGTGTGAGTCATCATGCCTGGCTGTTTCCAGTATGGCTTTGAAGTCACAGAGATCCTGATGGATCTCTGCCTTCGGAATGCTAGGATTAAAGGTGTGTGTGCCACCATTTTCTGGCCTCTGTATCTAGTGGCTGTTCTGTTCTCTGACCCCAGAAAAGTTTATTAGGGTGCACAATATTTTGGGGAACACAATATCACCACAACATACCATATCATATTAATCTTTCTGAGTCTGGGATACCTCACCAGGGTGATTATTTTCTAGTTCCATCATTTTTCATGCAAATTTTATGTCAGTTTTTAAAGAGTAGAGTAATACTCCATTGTGTAAATGTACCACATTTTTCTTTATCCATGTTTCTGTCAAGGGACAGCTAGGTTGTCTCCAATTTCTGGCTGTTATGAAGAGAATAGCAATGAACACTGTTAAGCAACCATCTCTGTGGTAGGACAAAGTGTACATTGGGTATGTGGCAATAGCGATATCACTAGATCTTGAGGTAGATATGTTACCTCTTCCTGAGGAACTGCCATGCCAATTTCCATACTGGCTGTATGAGTTTGCACTAGCACCAGCACTGTATGAATGTCTGTCTCTCTTCCTCATCCTCACCAGCATGTTCTGTCACTGGTTTTGGTGATTTTAGATATTCTGACAGGTATAAAATAAAAATCTCAAAGTAGTTTTGATTAGCATTTCCCTGATGATTAAGGATGTTGAACACATCCTTAAATGTTTCTTGACTTTTTGGGTTTCCTCTGTCAAGAATTCTCAGCTGAGATCTGTACCATTTACCTCTCTAGATTGCTATGGGATCTGGGAAAATGGAGCTAACAAATGAAGCAGATCAAAGTCTCATGCAATAGCCAACTTTATTCAGAGCATCAGGCAATTTATAATCTGAGAACGAAGAGGAATCACATGAGTAAAGTGCACAATCACAAGGGCAAGCTGCAAATGACATGCAAGATGCATGTGGCAGAAGAGCCGCATGTGATAGGCAAAGCCACACACAGCAGAAACATGGTTTTCCATATAGGCAATCAATAAGAATTGCCAATTGTAATAAATAATCTGAAATAAACTCACTCCTATCCACTACACATGATGGGGGCACCAAAGCATAATCCAAGAGTAATTCCATCTTTTTGAAGATTCTGAGGTGACAAGATTCTTGTGGTTTTTTTTTTTTTTTTTTTTTGCTTGGAGTTTTCTCACAAACACTCAGAATTCTCCTTGCATGATTCCTTTTGGGGGCCATGTTATGACACCCACCCTGTAGTCAGAAGTTCTCCTGTGTCCCGCCCATCCTGCAGCCACTCAAACAAGTAAATACACAGAGGCTTATATTACTTACAAATTGTATAGCCTAATGGTTCAGGCTTCTTGTTAGCTAGCTCCTACAACTTAACCCATTTCTATTAATCTATAAGTTGCCACGTGGCTGTGGCTTACTTTCACATCTTGCTTCTCCTGGTGGTGCCTGGCATCTCTTCTTTCTCCTTTTTTCTTCTTCCTGTCTCTCTGCTTGTATTTCCTGCCTGCCTCTAAGCTGCCTTGCCATAGGCCAATACAGCTTTATTTATCAACCAGTCAGAGCAACACATATTCACAGCATACAGAAAGACATCCCACAGCACTTCCCCTTTTCTGTCTAATTAAAAAGGAAGGTTTTAACTTTAACATAGTAGAATTACATATAATAGAACAGTAATCAAGCAGGAATTACAGTTATAATATTTAGTCTATCTATAGTTAGCAAAATTAAAGAAAATATTCCATCTATCCTATATTTGTGAGTCTAAAGTTTCATATCTAATTTATCTTTTATCATGACTAAGGAAAACTATAATTATAACTATCTAGTCTTCAATCACATCAAAGACCCCAGCAGGATATAATATAACCCAAGTAAACAGGAAATGCATTGTAAGCAACTTATTGTAGACAAATTTCTAAACGGTCTTACTAAATCAGGAGGCAGAGGCAGACGGATCTCTGTGAGTTCGAGGCCAGCCTGGGCTACAGAGTGAGTTCCAGGAAAGGCGCAAAACTACACAGAGAAACGTTGTCTCAAAACAACAACAAAAAAAAAAATGGAGCCAGAAATTGGGGTTAAAGCCTGAGAGAGATCAGAGGAATAGGAAGAGCCACCAGCCAACTTCACCTCACCGAATCTGTAGCTTCCAAAAGCAAGCTACTAACTGTCTACCCACACCTATATGCCTTGCTGTTCTGCCATCTGATTTGCTCTCTCTGTCCAGCTACATCAATTCCTCTTCCTGCCCAGCTCTGTCACTTCTGTCTGTTTGTGCAGACCTACAGACTTCCATGGTTAACTAGTGTTGGAATTTAAGGCGTGTGCCACCATGCCTGGCTCTGTTCCCTGTGTGGCCTTGAACTCACAGAGATCCAGACAGACCCGTGCCTGCCAAGTGATAGGATTAAAGACATGTGCTACCATTGTCTGACTTCTTTGTTTATTTATAATGGCTAGACTTTTCCTCTGATATTCAGGCAAGCTTTATTTGTTAAAGCACAAATAAAATATCACCACATTTCAGCACAAATAGAATATCACCACACACACCCTTTTTATTTTTTAAATGCAGGATATTCAGAGTGATTTTGATTTGAAATGTTGTAGATTGTTATTTGGATGAGTATTCTATAAGCAAATTATAAACATAATGAATAATATTGGAATAGTGAAAGCATTGTGTATAACACTCTGCAGCAAGAACAGCGATCCAATTTATGTCCAGTACTATTGATTACACTATTATATGACCAGAAAAATCTAGAGAATAGCTTGAAAAAAGAACCATATGATTAGTAGTCCTGTTATCTTATAAAACATTAGCCCACATTTGTCTTTAATAGGAATACAAATGTTATGATGTCCTATGCAAATAGGAAGTAATTTAAATACCAAAGAAAAATAAACGCAACCTCTTCTCTAGATGAATAAATAAGTCTATTATGGTCCCAAGGTCCAGTCACAAACACAGAATCATTAATAAAGGTAACAAAATCTGGATTCATCCAATCTACAAGTTGAAGCAAAGGAGGATGAGTAACATAAGACCAAACCACATATTCATAGGCACTCGATGCAGATACACAGGTTAATGTAGACAGTATTGCCAGAAAGAGATTCTCAGGTGACACACGGCTCTGTTTATTTTGTAGAATAACTTCTCCCTTGGTACATAGAACCTTAACTTAGGCCCAGGTGGGTAGACTGGACTGATGATGATGACATGGTTGATATCTCCCTTTAGCCCTTTATCTGCAGGCTTACCATTTTTCTGGTGACATTAAATGTCTTTTCACTTTCCATTGTTGTCCTTGACAGCCTGGAGCCAGACTGAAATGGAAACCATAATGTTGCAGTGGATCCATCTGAAATGACAGATGCATACCCCTTCACAATATTCTTTCAGAGAAATAAAGATATGGCAGGTTAATGCACCAGCTTGCTTATTACTTTGTACAGTGAAACCAGGAAGGTTAAAATGTGTGTGAGTATGAGTCTACTGCTGGAAATAAATCTACAAGATCAGCAGAAGCTGTAACAACATTTAAGGGATTATGAATTAACTGTAACAGATAAATAAAAATAGCCAGCTCTAGCTGATGGGCTGAGGAAAAAGCAATATTATTCTACTGATGAATATCTGGACCATGAATCACTCCCATACCATTAGATGGGCCATCAATGAAATCTGCCAGTGGAATGGGAGAAATTTGCAAAAATTTTTGTAATCACAAATTCAGTTAATATGAGAAAATCCATAGCATGCCAGTACAATAATGATTTATAGCAAGGATCATATCCTTATAATCATTGACATTGGGTTCTCCCTGGCTTTACTAATTGATCAAGAGGAGTGAGGTAAGCAATAAGTATTTTCTGAAACCTTACTGTGTGAATAAATCCATTCCAACAGTGTATTCTCTTGTGTTATAACAGCTGTAAAAGACAATTTAGTGGGGGAAAATAGGTAAGTTTAAGTAAGTTTAAAGGCAGTGAAAGATCTGCACAAAACACAAATGCTTCTTTTAGTCTGGATTCAAGTAATTGTGATTCTTTTCTTGCCCCTAGAGATAATATGTAAGGACTATCCATACCTCCCCTCTTTTGAAATTTCACTGAAAATACCAAGCACAACTCAAGAGCCCAGGGAGGAATTGGTTTAAATAAATAAATGAATAAATAAATAAATAAATAAATAAATAAGCCTGTTTACCTGCTGTGCACCAGCTTGCCTAGGTTGCAAATGTGGCACTTTCATAGGCTCTCCTAAATCCTCATCAGGAAGTGGAAGTAATTTAAGATTAATTGAATATCAAAATCCTTAACTATGTTTCAAGGTCATTTTCAGACAATGGAGGACATGTATCTAAAGGAGGCTCCAGTAAGGGAGCCTAGAGAACCATGGCCAAGAGAATAGTCAGTGGTGCTGTCTTTACTTTCTATTTTGACTGAACTGGGAAATCTCCTTTTTTGCCTCTTTTGATTAATTAGTAGTTATCCAAGAAATTAGTCATCTCTTGCTCATGATTAATACCCTTCTTATCTCCCTTAAGTATTTTTTGTGGGGGGGTTTTCGACAGGGTTTCTCTGTGTAGCTTTGCGCCTTTCCCTGGAACTCACTTGGTAGCCCAGGCTGGCCTCAAACTCACAGAGATCTGCCTACCTCTGCCTCCTGAGTGCTGGGATTAAAGGCGTGCGCCACCACCGCCCAGCTCCCTTAAGTATTTTAATAACAGTTCAAGTCAATGTCCAAGTGACCCAAAATTGAATGGGAATTTTTTTGCTTTTGTTTGTATGCCTTTTCAATATTCTTTCAGATTCTTCCTCATACTTCTTCATCTGAAATTCCTCTACTGAAACCAGGGATTATAATTGCAAACAATCTGCAAGCAATCTAGTACTTGTGATTTTAATACTTTTGCAATTCCTTTCTTTAAAAATAATGCACAAGCTTAATATAAGGCAGAATCTTCCACGGTTTCTGCCCCACTATTTTCGCTCCCCTTCTTCTGTGAGGGTCCCCACTCTCATATCTCATAGCTTACGTCAGGTTTCTGCTCTGGACACCACTTTTTTACTGTGCTAGTAGCAGTGGGACTTGGGAGAATGGAGGTAATAAATGAGGCAGACTAAAGTCTCATGCCGTAGCCAGCTTTATTCAGAGCATCAGATAATTTATACTCAGAGAGTTGAAGAAACACATGAGTAAAGTGTACAATCACAAGAGCGTAGCTAGAGTTTTTCTCTCCGGGTCCTGCCGATCCCCTGCAGTCCTGGAGCCCACTTATAAAATAAACATACAGACGTTTATATTATTTAAACTGCTTGGCCCTTAGCTCAGGCCTACCATTGTCTAGCTCTTACTCTTACACTCAGTTCATTTCTGTTCATCTATATGTCGCCACGTGTTCCGTGGCTTTACACGCTGCCTTTACATGATGCTCCCTGGATGGCAAGCTGGCATCTCCTCCTCTCCGCCTTCCTGTTCTCTCAATTCTCCTCTCTGCTAGTCCCGCCTATACTTCCTGCCTGGCTACTGGCTAATCAGTGTTTTATTTATCAACCAATCATACACAGCACAAGAGCCAGCCACAAGTGAGAGACAATCTGCATGTGATGGAAAAGTCACACATGTTGTGCAAAGCAACACATGAAGGAAATGTGTTTTTCCATAGTCATGTAAACACATAACAATAGACAATTGTAATGAAAAATTTGAAGTAGATTCACTCCTATGTGTTACATCTAGGAGGGACACCAAAGCATCATCCCAAAAACAATTCCATTATTTTGAAGAAACAGAGGTCACAGGACACTTGTCTTGTTTTCTTGGAGTTTTGACCAAGCACTCAGAATTCTCCTTGCACTATTATTCTTGGACCATGTTCCAATAGTACACAGGTTTTTATTTGGCTTATTGTCTTGATATCTACTTTCTTGAGTTCTTTATGTATTTTGAATGCTAGCACTCTATCAGATGGGTAGTTGGTAAAAATCTCTCCCCATTCTGTACGCTGCCATTTTGTCCAAATGACTGTGTCCTTTGCTACACAGATGCTTCAGTTTCATGAGGCCCCAGTTACTAATTGTGAACTTAGTCTCTGTGCTAGTTATGTTCTCTTTAAAAAGTCTTTTCCTGGGCCACTGAATTCTAAGCTATTTCCCTCTTTTTGTTATATCAAGTTCAGTATAGCTGGTAATACATTGAAGTATTTGATTGATTTGGAGTTGAGTTTATACAAAGTGGTGATTATGAGTCTATATGAATTCTTCTACATGCAGACATTCAATTTGACCAGAGCCATTTGTTGAAGGTGCTGATATGTTCCCCAATGTGAGTTTCTGGCCTCTTTATCCAATTCAGGTGTCTGTTGGTGTGTGGATTTATGTCAGGGTCTTTAATTAGATTTCATTGATTAATGTGTCTGGTTTTGTGCCAATGCCATGCTGTTTTTATTGCCATATCTCTGTAATACAACTTTAAATCTAGAATGGTAATACCTCTAACAGGCCTTTTATTATTCAGGACTCTTTTGGCTATGCTGTGGTTTTTGGTTTTCCACAAGAAGCTGAAAAATGTCCTTTCAAGATATCTGAATAATAGTTTGGAATTTGATGAGGATTGAATTGAATCTGTAAATTGAATTTGGTAGGATGACCATTTTTACTATATTAATCCTACCAATCCATTAGCATGCAGATATTACCATCTTTGATATCTTCTTCAATTTCTTCCCTCAATGACTGGAAGATTTATCATTCAAGTCTTTCACTTGCATGGCTAGACATTCCCTGAAATATTTTATATCATTTGAGGCTATTGCAAAAGGTGCTATTTCCTTGATTTCTTCTTCAGACCACTTGTCATTTGTATATAGGAAGGTTACTGACTTTGTAAGTTAATTTTATATCTGGCTTTATTGGTTAGAGTGTTTATGAGCTGTAGAAGATAGTTATGGAGTTTTTAATCTTTCAGTCTGTTCATATAGTAGATTACATTTCCCAATTTATATATGTTGAGCCATTTTTGTGTCTCTGAGATGAAGCCTACTTGATCATGGTGGATAATCTTTTTGACGTGTTCTTGGATTTTGGTTTGCAAGTATCTTATTGAGCAGTTTTGAATCTATGTTCATAAGGGATATTAGTCTATAATTCTTTTTATTTGTTGGATCTTTATGTAGTCTGGGTATCAAGGTAACTATGTAACTGTGGACTCATAAAGTGAACTGCTGTGGATATCTTCATGTATGCTGTGAATATATGTTGCTATGATTGATTGATAAATGAAATGCTGATTGGCCGGTAGCCAGGCAGGAAGGATAGTGTAGGTGGCATCAGCAGAGAGGAGAAGTTTGGGAAGTGGAAGGCAGTCAGTCTAGCTGCTTTTCTGGCAGGTTTAAGATTAAGGATACTTTTTTAAACAGAATACTGCTATCCTTATGAATTGATTTAACTTAACTGAGAGTTAAGATGAAATTACTTCCAGTTTCATTACCTACTCAAGCGAGAATAATTTCATAGTGAAAATAAATATTAATTAGCTAAAAAAATTAAACTTTAAATTTATATTCAAGGCAAGCTGTAATTACTTGAAAAGTAGTTGTGAGAGGCAAGGCAGTATACAAGCAAGACAAAATATAGATACAAGATGTGCTTGTGCTACATATATTGAACACAAATAAATAATAGAAAGAAAGAATGGAACAAATATATCAACAAAATATATGTATACTGTCTGTAGAGGTAAGTTGCATTATATATGTGTGTTTGGAATACAGAATCATGTAATTTACTTAACTATATCTTGGAATGAGTGCATATCATTGAATTAATTTGGGTGACTGTCTAAATAGAGATATGGCAATCTTATTTATGAAATAGTTATTATGTTTACTATTACTTGAGACAATAAAAATATTAAAATTGTTTTCTTAAATATTGTTATGTGACACTATTCCTCATCCCAGACAGTAATTAATGACAAACCAAACTAATGATACCATCGAAGTCCAACCTGTTGAACCAATGAGTTTTATCGATAAGAATACAGCTTACTACAGGAGCAGAAAGGACGCCAAGATAACGGACTCACCAAGTGCACACATAACATAGGTAATAACTTAAAAAAGCAAGAAACTTGGAGTGCCCTGCACAGCCTTCTGGCACCTTAACAAATAGAGAACCTGCTTTTCAGGTAATTCAGTTGGTCTCAAGATCTTTCTGACATCTCTGCTGGTTTCTAATGTTTTCAGGCAGCTCATCTAGTCTGTCTTCTTTATGCAGCTCAGTTCGATTGTGGGCATCTATCTAAAGTATAACATAATATACTTATATAAATACTTATATAATCTCAGGGAAGGAGGAACATAATTAATCTGAATAATTTCAGGAACTTCCTAAAGCTGTTTAGTTGTTTACTCCCTGAGCTGAAGAAGTTTTCCTGTGGGATGGAATGTTTCATCTCTTCTGGGAACTTCCAGTTTTTTCAAACCCCCCCTCTGTAGATGTAACCAACTGCCTTATTAAATAAGAGACACAGAGCCAATGTAAAGATGAAAGCCAAAGAGGTCAGAGCTAAGAGTCTTACCCGCTTTCCGCCAGCTAGCCTCTCCCGCCAAGAGACCTCTCCGAAAAGGGGCTACTTCCTGTGCGTTCGCCTTTAAATAAGAGTTCTCGTTCTTCCTTCTCATTGGTTGTAAACCCAACTACGTGACTGCCTCGTCACTGCCTCTCTGTATAGACCTCCAAGTTTTCTATGGTTGGTATTGAGATTAAGGGCGTGTGTCTCCAATGCTGGCTGTATCTTTGAACACACAGAGATCTACCTAGTTTTGCCTGCCGAGTGCTAGGATTAAAGGCGTGCACCACCACTGCCCTGGCTTTCGCTATGGCTTGCTGATAGCTCTGACCCCTAGGCAACTTTATTTATTAACATACAAATAAAATCACATTTCAGTACAAATAGAATACCACTATACCCCTCTGTAAATACCTTTTGTCTTCTTTTTTCATAATACTTTGTCTATTGAAATTGTAATGTAGTTAAATCATTTGTTGCCTTTTCTTTCCTCCCTTCAATCCTTCCCATGCAACTCCATTACTAGCTCTTAAATTCACGGTGCCTTTTCTTTTACTGTCTATACATATATAGACATTGAAAAGACATGATTAGAGCACGATGTATATGTGTATGGAAAAATCACATCACCTCAGCACCATCCTATTTAATTGACATGTGTTACTATTTCTTTTCAAATTGGATTATCTGCACATACTATGGCCATATGTTTACTATAAGTAGCCTAGGTCTCTCTTTTTATTAATACTCTCTTTAAGTCAGTAAAGAACAATTCAGTTAGAAATTCTATTTGGACCAGAACTATTTGCTAATTATTGTTTGATGTGTAGTAATAACATTTTCCCCTGAACTTTGCTTTCTTCCATCATATTCTTACATGGCACTTACCTAACATGGCTGGGATTCAATCTCTAGTCACCACAAGAACAAAATGAAGCAATTTTATACACACACACACAAAACAAACAAACAAACAAACAAACAAACTATTAAAGCTCTTGAATAAACCATTGGAGTGCTTCTTACTAAGATAACTATCACCAAAAATTTCTCCATATCAAGGCATGCATTTTCTTTTTACTCTTCAAAACCTGGACAAGTATTATTTCATGGTTGATGTACAGCATCCTTATGTACCTTTGTTGTCTGTAAGAGGAAGTTGCTCTCTTGACATTAGTTATTGAGCACCTCGTTGACTAAGGTAGTGTTTGAGTATATAACCTAGCTACCCAGAAGTTACCATTGTAAAATCAAATCCATTTCAAATAATGAAGAAAAAACATTCCCTCTTACACTTATTCTAAAACCTGTCCTTATTCACACATTTTTACCAAAAAACAAAAAAAAACCCTCCTCCTTACTAAAGTTGTTAATCTTGAAAAATCAAAGGGAAGAACATCATGCAATCAAACTGTAGAAAAGATATGCTCTTATTTCTTCCACCTGAGATTGTTATTTTAATAGATACCTACTTCTTTTGTGTCTTTCCTGAAATGCACTCAGGTTTCACTTCTTTGCTGTTCTAAAAGCCACATATTGATTTAATTCCCATGCACTTGAGTTTTCAATAGTGCTGGGCCTCTTCATTTACCCTCTATGTTTCACATTAATACATTTACATCTATAGAAAATGGACTTGCAACAATGGTAATGATGCCTGTCTCAGCACTATCTCAAAAACACTTCCATAATGAGAGCAAGAGAAAATTTACATTCTGATTATTGACATTTAAGTATACAGAACCTAACATTGCCATTATTTACAAGTGGCTTATTACCTCCCTGAATATATGTAGAGAGTTTGTTAATTATATACCATAATGTAGAAACGACATTCCTGTACCTTTTCAATACCCCCTTTCCCTGTAATTACCTTTTAAGTAAGACAAGCATCTTGGCACTTCCTTAGTTATCATAAATATATATTCTCTGACATTTATATACCTTAAATGGGATCATTAATTTTAAACCCTTATGATAAGAAATACATTCTCACTTCTTAGAATTTTGAAAATGTAGGGGTTCAAAGCATGATAAAGTTTCAGTATACTTCTTTTTTGTTGAGTTACACTTCTTATGCAACAATGTTCATTACAAGGTTATAGTACAAGAAGTGCTATACTAAAGACTTGAAAGAATATGAAGACATTTGGCATTTTTTCTGTTATGTATGACAGCAAAAGTAACACTTTACTTTTTTGTCATTATGGATAAATATATGAATCATCTTATAACCAAAGGGGAACAGAAAGTTAAGGGGTGTATTTAGAGATGCACAGAAATTAATAGTCAGCATATCCAATTCTTCAAACTAAATGGCTATTCAGCATTCCCTGAAAGTTAGTTTCTTTGAGAACATTATACCCTTAACCTTTGTAAAAGTGATCCCTGAAGATATTTAATTGCAATGTGAAAATGATAGATATGGCAATGCTTGAATTTCTACCATGAGCAGACAAAATTCAGTAACTAATAACCTTGTAGGACACTGATGTTTTTCAAATGATGCTTCAAGTAATTTCTACTTGGTAAATTGATTGTTCTAAGGCCCAAAGCCAGGATTGAATTCCATAGAACAAATACTGAATTGTCACAGTCTACAATATATCAGAAACTCAGAAATATGTTCTTGCATAAAAGTCTGGCATACTGACACTAAGAAACAAAATTACCAATTCTCATCCCAGCTCTGCACTAGAATGCCTACTGTAGCTTTCCCTCCTCATTCCCATCTCCTGTGAATCTGACATATCTTCCCTCTTAACCTCTTACCACCTACTCATTTCCTACCAGGCAACACAGAGCCATCAAGCTCTCCTAAAATCCAGAGAGAAAACAGAAACTAGGGAACAAAGCACCCACCCAATAAAGGCAAAACCAGAAATTAGCACCTATACCTATAGTCATCCCATTCTAAGCTGCCTAGATACCAGAGTAAGAACATAATCAATAATAGCCAGGGAATTATGTCCCAAGTTAAAGCCCATCAACCTTACCATAACAGGCCCTGAATATTCCAACAAAGCTGAAGCATAAGAAAAAGATTTTGAGCACCCCTTCCCCACTCCTGTGGCCAGGATGGGTGGAACTCAGCCAAACACACCAACCAGGAGCCTGCCAGGTGCCATAGGCACTGGCAGTTGGGTACTATAATGATCTTTTTGTGATGAGGAAGCATGGCCCAGCCCAGCATCATGGTGAACTAAGTGGAAACAAGGAGACTCACACACAGGCCTGTGGCTGTCCTCCCCGGGCTCTGAGAAGAAAACATGGGCCTACCTGGCATCTTGCAGTATCAGTCAGATGGGCACAATTAGAGTGAGCAGTGGTGTGGTTATGGTGTAGTGTGGGAGAGAGAGGGAAGGGGGGAATGGTTCATGTCCTGTGGACAGAGGCATATCTGAAGAGATGAGAGAGGAAGGGAGCAGGCTGAGGTGAGTGGCTTGATTGCCACTGAGGGCCAACCTGATATCTGGGCCTAGGCTGCTGCTGGGACCCCTGTCTGGGTTCCTGGCTTGACATAGCCATAGTCTCTGTTGATGTCCCTAGCCCCTGATATCAACAAAAGCTGAGAGGAGAGGCCTGGACAGAGTTGGCCCTGTCTCCAATTGGTTGCAACACTTGGGAAGATGGGTCTCTGCCTCTCACTCACTGAAGCACTCAGGAGAGAATGTTCTACACCTTACCAGGGCAGCACAAGAGAGCTGACCCTGTGTGCAGGGGCAGGGGCAAGACAGCCCTGAGGGCCTGTGATTGAGAGAGCAGGTCACTCCCCTCTTTTATCCAAAGTGGTGACGTAAGTGAGGGAAAGATGCCCTCCTCCCTTTGCCCCTCACCAGCAGCAGCAGGTATGGACCTGACCCAGTCCCTCACCAGCCAGAAGACTAGGCCATGTGCCTTACCTGGGCAGCAAAGTAGAACTGACCTTGTAAACAGTCGCAGGAAAGCCAACCCTGAGATCGTGAGAGAGGCATGACTGGTATTGCCTCCCTCATATACAGAGAGGTGGTAGGGATGGGGCAATAATTCCGTCCCCTCTTGCCCCTACAGCCTCCAAATGGTGAGGAAGCTGACCCTTTGACCAGCTGCAGCACACTGGAAAGTGAGCCGTGCACTGCATCTGGGCAGCACAGCAGAGCTGACCCTGTTCACAAGAGCACAGGTGAGCCAACCCGGAGAACGTGAGCATGGGAGACCTACCCCTACCTCTCATACACCATATGGCAGCATGGGCTGGGGAGAGAAACCCTTCCCCTACCCTCACCCATCAATGCCTAAGGCAGGTGGGAGAGTTTACCCTGAGGTGAAAAAAAAAGTAGAAGAGCTACCCTTGTGCCCCCCGCCCAAGATGCAGTACTCAGGAAAGCAGGCCCTGCACCTCACCGGGGCAGCCCAATAGAGCCAACCCTGTTGGCACAGGTGTGGGTGACCTAGCCCCAAAGTGGTAGAGCTGTCCCCATTACTCCTCTGTCTTGGGGAGGCATGGGCAAAGGAAAGATATCCTCCCCCTCCCAACTCTCAAACTTGCAATAGGTGGGAGAACTGGCCCAGGGTCACAAGACTGGTAGAGCTGCCCCCACACACACCAGCTGCCACACTTGGAAGAGCAGGCCCTACATCTCACCTGGCAACACAATAGAGCCAACACTGTCGGCAGAGGTGTGGGTGAGCCAGCCCCAAAGTAGTGAGTGCAAGAGGCCTAACCCCACCCCTCATCTGCCATATGGTGGCAAAGGCTCGAAGAGATGCCCTTCCCCCTACACCCATCAGTTCCTGAGTCAGGTAGGAGAGCTGGCCCTGTAGTGATAAGAGTAGGAGAGCTGTCCCTGAACTTTTGAACAACCACTGGCCTCCAATATTTTACATTTGTGTGGAATTTTGTGTATTGATACAACTTTAAAGTTATTTTTGTTATACTGTATATATGATTCTATTCTTGTTTAAGGTATTGAACCTGTGCATCTCATTTTAAAATGTGATATAAAATTCTAGACCTTGACAGATATTTAAGATAATAAAGAAAAACAGATTAATAGTCATGCATAACAATCAAACTTATAGTCAGGTTAGGTATATTTTCAAGGTTATACAGAAATATATTTTAGATAGATAAGTGATCTTCAAACACTTGAAAGACCTACAGAATATGACATTTTAAATATTTTAATAAAATGAGGCTTTTTATGACAGTGAGTTACATCTGCTCCTGGAAGCACCAGTTTACTTCAAAAAAGGATGATGTGCATCAATGAACCTCCATGTGGAGTTTGTTTTCTTTGTGTCAAAAGCTAACCATTTGGGCAAGAAACCACCCTTTCCTCAACTGCTGACAGTATGGCGTCCAAATTGAACAAGCAGACACAAAAGAAGAAAACTGCCAAACTTTGCCAAGACAAGGTAAGACTGTTCTCCAACATTCCTGCTTCACAGAAAAACCTGTCAGATATTTTAGGCCCATAGGTAAAAGATGGATGCCCCAACATTATAGAGCAACCTTGTGATGACTTGGAATGACATTTCTTATATTTGGAAGTTGCTTGCTCTACACTTCCTGTTTACTCAAGTAATATTATATCATTCTGGGGTCTCTGATGAAGTTGAAGACTAGATAGTTACAGTTTTCTTTAGTTATGATACTAGGTAAATCAGGCACAACATTTTGGACTCACCAAGATAGGATTAATAATAGAATAATTTCTCTGAATTTGCCAAATGCAAATGGACTGGACATTATAAATGTGATTCTTATCTAGTAATTGTCCTTATTGTGTATAGTTTTACTATGTTAGAGTTAAAAATCTTTTCCTTTTTATTTAGAGGAAAAGAGGGAAATGTTATAAGATATTTGATTATACTGTGTAACGATATGTCACTGTGACTGGTTTAATAAAAAGCTAAATGGCAAAGAGCTAAGCAGGAGGCACAGCAGGGATTTCTGGACAGAGAAAGCTCTGGGAAGAAGAAAGGTGGAGTTGCCAGCCAGACACAGAGGATCCAGGATGGGCAAAATGGAGATGAGGTAATGAATGTGTGGAATAACATAAATTAAAAAATATGGGTTAGTTTAAGTTATAAGAGCTAGTTAAAAACAAGCCTAAGATAAGGCCAAGCTTTCATAATCAATAAGTGTCTATGTCATGATTTGGCAGTTGGCAGTCCAAAGAAGTCTGCTACACTTCTTTCCACCACCCACTTATCAATGCCTGAGATAGGTGAGGGAGCTGGCCCTAGGGTCATAGGAGTGGGAAGGCTGTCCCTGCCCCTCACCAGCTGAGAGTGGCTCAACACTTGCCTGAGCCACACAATAAAACTGGCCCTGATAGTGTAGGTGTGGGAGAGCTGATCCTGAGGGGGCACCCCTCAATCATTGCTGAAAGAGGTGAATTAGCCTAGGCAATGCTGGAGATCTCACCCTAGTGGTGAGGACAGGATAACTGGCAGGTAGATCAACCCTGCAGCTGTCCAGGCTCAGAATCAGGGTTATTACTTGGCCTATCCCAACATCCACCCTATCTATGATCTGCTGGAGCATTCAAGGGGACCTGACCTACAGACCCAGAGCTGCAGAATCTCCACAAGACAGGGCAACAATAGGACATTCAAGAATCCCAGTCAGGGCCCAGCATCAACACTGTAGTAGAAACTAGGGGCCTCCAACCAAACCAATGATGCTTTGCAATGAATATTTGCAAGTAAAGATACATGGACAAAGGGGTTTACCATGTGACTCACTGTGTTACACTGCAGCTTCCATGGTGAGATTTTTAATTTTTCCCTTTTTTCTCTTAAATTTTGCTTTATTTGGGGAGTACAGGAATGGAAGATGGATGCAAAGGGACAGGAAAATGAATGGAATCAATATATATGATGTAAAAGACACATAGAATAAATAGAAAAGAAAAAAGAAAATGACCTTTAAAAAGCCTGTATGAACAAGACATAGGTCCACAAAGAGGAAATGAATAAATCCCTTAAAGAAATCCAGGAGACAGGCCATGCTGTCCAGAAGACCAGTAGACCATCCACCCATGGACCTTCTCCATTCTCTCCATTCCTCCACAACCCACCCCCATTGGCGAACCACAGGACATGCCTGCCAGAAGACAAGATGGGCCAACCTCCCCTTGGACCTTCCTCAGGCAAATATATCCACCCCCACCCAAGCATAGGCTATACCTACCAGAAGACAAGGTTGGCCAGGCACCTGCTGACCTTCCCCATTCTCTTGGTTCTCTCAGCCAGACATCCTCTGATCAACCACAGGCTATGCCTGCCAGAAGATGAGGTATGCTGCCTGCCTTTGGAACTTCCCTGATGTTAGAATATTATTTTAATGTGTTCCATTTGTTTATGCTGTGGAACATTTGTTTAATGATGAAAAGATGTGTTGCATTCTTTCATGTTGCATTTGTTTAACTCTGTGAAGCCCTGTTAATTTGCCTGTCTAAAATACCTGATGGTCTAATAAAGAGCTGAAGAGTGAATAGCGAGGCAGGAGAAAGTATAGGCAGGGCTGACAGTAAGAGAGAATAAATAATCTTGGAGGAGGGGATCAAGGAGCAAGAAAAGAAGGGGCCAGCCACCTAGCTACACAGCCAGACATGGAATAAGAAGTAAAGCAAAGTTATACAGAAATAGAGAAAGGTAAAAACCCAGAGGCAAAAGGTAGGCAGGATAAGTTGAGAAAAGCTGGCAAGAAACAAGCCAAGCGAATGTGGGGCATTTATAAGAAAGAATAAGCTTCCATGTGTGATTTATTTGGAAGCTAGGTGGCAGGCCCCCAAAGAGTAAAGAGTGAAAAAACAACCAACAACACTTCCCCACTCTCTAGCTTCCAACAGACGCACTTCCTTCAGCATGGTGCTCTATCCCCCAACTCCAACAGACACCTCCTGCTCAAACACAGGCCCTGCTTGCCAGAAGAACAGGTAGGATGCCCACTTGCAGACCTCCTCCAGTCTCTTGGTGCATCTCCTCCAACACTGTTCCAAACCCTTTCCCCTCCTCATCACCATATCCCAGCCTACAACTACCAGCTGGACCATAGGCCACACTGGCCACCACTACTCCAAGTAGGCTACCCATCCAAAAGCCTCTTCTATTCTCTCTGTGCCCCACTCCAGAAAACTATTCCCTATTGCCCCTCCCCTCCTCTTCACCTTCTACAAGCTCCAGTTTGGGTAGAGACAACCCTCTTAAATCAGAGGCCACACAGGCCACCAGAACCCCTGCCCCCAACTCTGGAAGAGAGTCCCTGCTCAACAAGAGGTCAGCCTGCCCAACAGAAGTCCAGCCTCCAATTTGGGTGGAGCCCCCCTGTTCAACCACACATCACACAGGCCAGAAGACAAGAAAAGAAACAGGAAGCAGGGAACAAAACACCCATCCAACATAGGCAAACCCAGAAATTAGCGCCTATACCTATAATCAACCCAAACCCAGATGCCTAGATGCCAGCATAAGAACATCATCAACAAAAGCCAGGACAATACATCAACACCAGAGCCCAGATATCTTACTAGAGAATGCCCTGAATATTCCAACACAGATAAAGCACAAGAAAAAGACCTTAAAACCAACTTCATGAAAATGGTAGAGGTCATTAAATAGATGAATAAATAAATTCTTAAAAGAAAATGAGGAAAAGACAAACAAAGAATTGAGGAAATGAGTAAATCCCTTAAAGGAAGTCACAAAAAAACAGAGTTGAGGGAAATGAATAAAACTATTCAAGACTTGAAAATGGAAATAGAAGCAATAAAGAAAATACAAAATAAGGAAATACTGAAAACAGAAAATCTATGTAAGTAAACAGAAACTACAGACACAAGAAACACAAACAGAATAAAAAGGTAGGAGAATCTCAGGTGCTGAAGATACAACAGAAGAAATGGCTATATTGATCAATGAAAATATTAAATATGTACACTTAACATTGAAGCTATGATCCACATAAGATAGAAAACATGCAGTGGTTAACTTCCTTTTTCTTGGTTATGTCACAGAATATAATACTTCTAGTTCCATCCACTTACTTGCAGATTTCATAGATATGTATTTCTTTACAACTGAAACCAATTCCTTTGTGTAACTAAGACACATACATAAAGGAAGACACATCAAGATAAAGACTGCTTTTTTATTTTGGTTTTCTGAGACAGAATTTCTCTATATAACAGCCCTGGCTGTCTGGGAAATCACTTTGTAGGCCAGCTTGAACTCAAACTCACAGAGATTCATCTGTCTTTCACTCTTGTGTGGTGAAATTAAAAGCATGTGATATCACAACTGGGTAAAAGTTGATTTCTTAATGAAAACTCTGAAAGCAAGAAAATCCCAGAGCAGTGAACTCAAAGTACTAAAAGACTGCAGCTGCTGACCCTCTACCCAGATCCATATCCTGGCCCACAACTCTGGCAGAAGACCTCTGCTATACTGGAGGCCATGCCAGTACTAGGAAGCAAAAATATCAAGCCACTACCCAGAGCACCAGAGGCCACACAGGCTCCCAAAACCCTAGCACAGACACTCTACTCAACCTGAAGACTTGCTGGTTACCAGCACCACAGACCACTTAGCCCAGAAGACAAGACAGGAAACAGAAATCATGGGGAAAAATATACAAAAAAATCTACCCAACAAAGATTAAATTCAGAAATTGGCACCTAAACCTATAATTATACCAAACTAGATGGTTAGAGGCCAGCTTCAGAATACAGCCAACAACAGCCGGGACACTATAGTACCACTAAAGTCAAGATATCCTGCTACACCAAGCCCTGGATATTCCAACACAGCTGAAGCACAAGAAAATGACCTTAAAACCAATCTCATGAATATGATAGCCCCTTAAAGAGGAAATGAATAAATACCTTAAAGAAATCCAGAAAAACACAAACAGGTGAAGGAAACTAATAAAACTGTTAAATACCTGAAAATGGAAATAAAAGCAATAAGGAAAACACAAACTGAGGAAATCCTGGAGAAGGAAAAATCTAAGTAAGTGAACAGGAACTACAGACATAAGCATGACCAACAGAATACAAATGCAAGAGATGAAAGAGAGACACTCAGGTGTAGAAGACATGATAGAAGAAATTGATACAGCAGTCAAAGAAAACGTTAAATTAAAAAGTTCCTGACATGAATCATCCAGGAAATTTGGGACATTATGAACTGACCAAACCTAAGAGTAATAGGAATAGAAGGAGAACATTCCCAGCTCAAAGGCCGAGAAAATATTTTCAACAAAATCATAGAGGAAAAATTTCCCAACCTAAAGAAAGAGATGCCTACAAAGGTACAAAAAGCTTACAGGAAAACAAATAGATTAGACCAGAAAAAAAGTACCCCTACTGTGGCTACTAAACACAGAAAATAGGGGAAGAATATTAAAATCTGCAAGGGGAAAAGGCCAAAGGTAATATATAAAGTCAGACCTATTAGAATTATACCGGATTAAGTCAATTAAATGTTTTCTTTATAAAAAGTTGCCTTGATCATGGTGTCTCTTCACAGCAACAAAAACCCTAAGACAGAAGTTGGTACCAGGAACTGGGATATTGCTGTTATAGGCCTGACCATGTGTTTGTTTGCAGAAATTTGAACTTTGGTACTTTGGGTTATGAAACAAGTAGAATGCTTTAAGCACTGCTTAATGGGCCATATTAGTAGAAGCTTGGAAAGCAGAGGTGCTAAGAGTTATTTGAACTGTCTGGTGCTCACTCAAGAGGTTTCAGAGAGGAGGAATTTTGCAGTCAACAAAGCTGAATGGAGTTGGACATCAGGTACTTTGTCATTAGGCATAGAGGGTACTTTGACAATCAGGCATGGAGATGTGGAGTTTGGACTTTGCCTAGCTGCTTTCAGGCTTGTATTGGTCCAGTATTTCCTCACCAGGTTCCCTTCCATCTGTTTTGGAATGGTAATGTGTAGGGGTCCACAAATCTTCCTAGTGAGATCTGCTTGCTTTACACAGCAGGGCTGCATTAGGGATGGCTTGACCATGTGCATGGTCACCAGGCATTTGAGTTGGTCTGCACTTGGCTGTACTGTGGGGAGGTCTTTTGCTCCATCCCTTGAAGTGCATTCATAAAGAAATTTAAAAGATCTCATACTAGCAACCTAAAGGAACACCTAAAAGCTCTAGAATGAAAAGAATCCAAATAAATCAAAGAGGAGTAGACAGCAGGAAATAATAAAACTGAGATCTGAAATCAATAAAATAGGAACAAAGAGAACAATACAAAGAATCAATGAAATATGAGTTGGTTCTTTGAGAAAATCATTAAGATAGACAAACCCTTACCCAAACTAACTAAAAGTAGAGAAGGAATATCCAAATAAGAAAAATTAGAAATGAAGAGGAGTGTTCCCCTTACTCCACATTCTCTTCAGCATAGGCTGTCATCAGGGTTTTTTATCTTAGCTGTTCTGACAGGTGTAAGGTGGTATCTCAGAGTTGTTTTCATTTGCATTTCCCTGATGACTAAGGATGTTGAGCATTTCCTTAAGTGTCTTTCAGCCATTTGAGATTCTTCTGTTGAAAATTCTCTGTTTAGATCTGTACCCCATTTTTTAATTCTTTGGTATTTTGAAGTCTAGTTTCTTGAGTTATTTATATATTTCAGAGACCAACCCTTTGTCAGATGTAGCGTTGGTGAAGATCTTTACCTATTCTGCAGGCTGCCATTTTGTCTTATTTGCTGTGTCTTTTGCCTTACAGAAGGCAAAAGGTTTTCCTTTTCAGGTTTTAGGATTCCCCATTTATTAATTGTTGCTATCAGTATCTGTGCTAATTGTATTATATTTAGGAAGTGATCTCCTGTGTCAATGTATTCAAGGCTACTTCCCACTTTCTCTTCTGTCAGGTTCAGTGTACCTGGATTTATGTTGAGGTCTTTGATCAACTTGGACTCGAGTTTTGTGCAGGCAATAGATATGGATCTATTTGCAATCTTCTAAATGCTGCCATCCAGTTATGCCAGCACCATTTGCTGAATATGCTTTCTTTTTTCCATTGTATATTTTTGACTTCTTTCTCAAAAATTAGGTGTTCAGAGGTGTGTGGATTAATGTCAGTATCTTTGATTCAATTCCATTGATCCACGCATCTGTTTTTATGCCAATATGAAGCTGTTGTAGTTTGAAGTTTTTCTGTGTCATGGCCGGCCAGTGGTTGGGATAAATCTCTCTCACTAGCATCTCCCATGTAAACACACAGAGGCTTATATTAATTATAACTGTTGGCCATTAGCTCAGGCTTATTACTGACTAGCTCTTACACTTAAATTAACCCATAACTCTTATCTATGTTTAGCCAAGTGGTTTGGTACCTTTTCTCAGTTCTGCCTTGTCATCTTGCTTCCTCTTTGTCTGGTCAGCAACTCCTGACTCAGCCCTTCCTCTTCTGAGAATTCTCCTTGTCTCCTTGTCCTGCCTTCCTGGCTGGTGGCCAATCAGCATTTTATTTATCAACCAATCAGAGAAACACATATTCACAGCATATAGAAAGACATTCCACAGCAAGCTGTTTTTATTACTATTGCTCTATAGAACAGCTTGAAGTCAGGGGTGGTGATGCCTCTGGAGGTTCATTTATTGTACAGGATTGTTTTGGCTATCCTGGGTTTTTTACTTTTACATAGAAGTTGAGTATTGTTCTTTCTAGGTCTGTGAAGAATTGTCTTGGTATTTTGATGGAGATTACATTGAATCTGTAGATTGTTTTTGATAAGATTGCCATTTTTACTATATTGATCCTACCTATCCATGAGCATGGGAGATCTTTCCATTTTATGATATCTTCTTCAGTTTCTTCAAAGACTTAAAGTTCTTGTCATATAGGTCTTTCATTTGTTTAGTTAGAATTACACCAAGATATTTTATGTTATTTGTGGTCATTGTAAAGGGTGATGTTTCCCTGATTTCTTTTAAAGTCAATTTATCATTTGTATATAGGAGGGGTATTGATTATTTTTAGTTAATCTTGTATCCTGCCATATTACTGAAGGAGTTTATCAGCTGTAGGAATTCCCTGGTAGAATTTTTGAAGTCATTTATGTATACTATTATATCATCTGCAAATAGTGAAAGTTTGACTTCTTCCTTTCCAATGTGTATCCCCTTGAACTCCTTTTGTTGTTTTAATGCTCCAACTAGAACTTTGAGCACTATATTGAATTGATATGGGGAGAGTGAACAATTTGGTCTTGTTCCTGATTTTAGTGGGATCATTTCAAGTTTCCCTATATTTAGTTTGATGTTGACTGTTGGCTTGCTGTATATTGCCTTTATTATGTTTAGGTATGTTCCTTGTATTACTGATCTCTCCAAGACTTTTGTCATGAAGGGGTGTTGGATTTTGCCAAAGGCTTTTTCAGCATCTAATGAGATTATCATGTGGTTTTTTCTTTCAGTTTTTTTATATGCTAGACTACATTGACTGATTTTTGTATGTTGAATCATCCCTGTATCTCTGGGATGAAGTATATTTGGTCATGGTGGATGATCTTTTTTATGTGTTCTTGGATTTGGTTTGCTAGTGTTTTATTGAGTATTTTTAAATCAATGTTCATGAGGGAGATTGTCTGTTATTCTTTCTTTGTTGCACCTTTGTGTAATTTGGGTATCAGGGTGACTGTAGCCTCATAAAAAGAGTTTGGCAATGTTCCTTTGGTTTCTATTGTGTGGAACAATAGCTGAATGAAAATGAAAACACAACATAAAACTCTGGGATACAGGAAAGGAGTCATATAAGGGAAGTTTATAGCCCTATGTGTCTACAATAAAAAAATCAGAAAGAGGACAAATAAATGAGTTAATGGTACAGCTCAAGAATTTGGAAAAACAAGAACCAGTTTGGGACCTGAAAGGGAGTACAGGCAGACAAGGATTCAGGAAAATCACTGGGAATTCATGAGGCTGGATCTAGTATTTTGGATCTAGGCAAGGTCTAAAAGTTGGATGTATCACAAAAAGCTGAGTAGAATAAGCAGGAAGGGTAAGTACAGTTATCCTCTCTGGGTCTGTGCCATATGGTGACCACAGAGTCCCTGGAAGCCAGTGGATCAGGGTCGAAGGCAAGTCCCAAACAATAGAAATGGCCTGAGAGCAGAGTTTGAGGTGAGCAGTAGTGTCAGATTGGGGCACAACTTGGGTTCTACGTGTGGTTGCTGTGGGCTCTTTGATGGAAAGCCAAGCTCTTTTTATTTTTTTAATGATTCTCTTGAGTTCTAGTAGGGTTGCATTCATGAACATGAGTTAGGAGCCATTTCCTGGAGCATGGCCAAGTTATCGTTAGGTATGCCACCAAATAAAATGACTTCTGCTTCCCCAGAGACCATTAACCATTGACAAACCTTCAGGGAATAGTGAGGCTCTCCACCATTGTCAGGGTTCCCTAGAGGAACAGAATTGATAGAATGAATATGTATGAATGTATGTATGTATGTATGTATGTATGTATGTATGTATGTGATTTATTAGAGCAGCTTTCAGACTGTGGTCCAGATAGTTTCCATTAAACAATGGAAAATCCAAGAATCCAGTAGCTGTTCAATCCATGGGGCTGAATGACTCAACTGGTCACCAGTATACACAGCTGGAACACCCAAGAAGTAGGCTCTAATGCCAGTGAAGGAATGGACTTGTCATAAAGAGCAAGGGTAATCAGGCAAACAAAGAGAGCTTCCTTCTTCTATGTCCTTTATGTAAACTGCCAGCAGAAGGTATAGCCCAGATTATAGGTGTATCTTCCCACCTCAAGTGATCCATATTGAAGGTAGGTTTTCACACTTCAAACAATTTAAGGAAAATACCTCATCTGTTTTAGGAGGAGTGCAGCCAGCTAGCCTGATAAAACCGCAGCTGCCTTTTTCCAGGCAGTGCACATAGGCATGCGTGCTAGCTATTTCCCGCTGAGCCAACTTGGAGTCTGCCTCTGCACCTGGTAATTGGTGATGCATGACCATCACAATGCTAGGGGCCAATGAGAAACAGACAGCACAGCTAAAAGAGGCCCCAGCTGTCAATGTGAAATTGGAAGGGGGTTATAGGTTCGCGCCATATCCACAATAAACAAGACAGCTGTTTGCTTCTCACCTGACTCACAGTGTCTGTGTCATTAATGCTGTGCCTTCTCATCCCCTCCCCCAAGGGGTATCCAGATAGGGCGACCCACAACAATCTGTGTACCCAGTCTCTTGGGTTTTAGTTAATTCCAGATGACATCAAGTTGACAGCCAAGAAAAGCTATCACAACCATCTATGAGGGAATGCTGAGAGCTTCCTGATTGTACAGGTTAATCACAGTTGTTGTGAATTTGTGGGTACAACAGCCGTTTCCTGTCCAGAAGATAGCATTTTATAGTGCTCCTCCTCATCCTCTGGCTCTTTTATTCTTTTTAGCCATGTTTCTGTTCCCTGAGCTTTGGAATGGGCATTATAGCCATCCCTTTTAGGGATGAGCACCCAAAAGTCAATTATTTTTTAGCACTTTATCAAGTTATGAGTCTCCATTAACCACTTTCCACTACAAAAGGAAGGTTCTCTGAGCAAGGTTAGGAGGAGCACAGATGTATGGATGTAAGTATTAATGTATAGAAAGTATTTTTGATAACTTGCTTATTTAGCAAAACAAAAATAGTAAGCTTTCCTTTGGGAACATGAGACTTTTGATCAGGTTTATCATATAAGATATTAAATCTCTTCTGTGGTGCAGGTCTCAAATCCACTTTTTAAAAGTGGTTGGTTACCCAAATATAAAAATCATGCCACTACTGTACTAGTGAGTATATCTTCCTTGGCATATTAGTACATGTTGTGGTTTGGGAAGAATGGCCCCCATAGGTCCATGTGTTTGAGTTCTTGGTCTCTGGTTAGTAAAACTGGGAAGGACTGGTAAATATGGGCTTCCTGGAGGAGGTATGTCAGTATGGGCTTTGTGGTTTTAAAGGACTTGTGCCATTTCTAATGCTTCCTA
Organism: Peromyscus melanophrys; assembly: GCA_902168415.1. Classification (NCBI taxonomy): domain Eukaryota; kingdom Metazoa; phylum Chordata; class Mammalia; order Rodentia; family Cricetidae; genus Peromyscus; species Peromyscus melanophrys. Next base: position 28,682 of record CABHPR010132058.1, on the reverse strand, counting down.
CTTGTAGATCAGTTGTAAGCTCTCAGCTCTTCCTACCACATCATAGACTCTAGTGAGGAAGACTTGCTCCTTCTTATTCCCCCAGGGTACTCTTGAGGAGGCAGAAGCAAGAAATATGTAGATAGAAGTATAGAGGAGAAAGACAGTTAGAAGACATAGGATAGCTCAGGAGGGCCTGGATCCTAGTCCACCAGCCCCTTCTGTCTCTACTAAAGGGCTTTTTAAAGGAATACCAAGGGATCGAGCAAAAGACCTTCCCCCAGCACATCCAAGTGTTGACCAACCCAGACACTTGGTGACCAGGCATGTGGTCCAGCCATCCCCTAATGCAGCCCTGCTGTGTAAAGCAAGCTCAGATCTCACTAGGAAACCTTTGTGGGCTCCGACACTCTAGTCCTCATATCATAGGCCCAATTAAGCAATAGGTTGCTTTGGTCACAGTGTTTTGTCACAGCACTAGAAAAGTAGCTGATACAATACGTTAGCATGCTGGATGCACCACTGGATAAGACAATTAATGTCTTGTCTTTTCTCCCTCAATTGGCATCATAAAAGCTAGCCAGAGAGAGGAAGCTTCTATTACCATTTCTGCTTGGATTTTCTGTTTTGCAACAGAAAGTATGTGGTGTCTTCAGCAACAGGGTCTTGCCAGATTATTATAGTGGGCAACTAAGAGCAATGGTCTGCACTGTTTTAGAGCCTCTTGTACTACCAAGATAAACAACATCATCGGAGTTACTCTGCTCTTGTTCCTGGAATTTTCATTTAATAACTTGCAGCTTCTGTGAACACCATCATCCATCCATGAAAAGTACCTCCATTCGAACTGCTTCCTTTCTTCTTTTTCTGCTATACTTTGTAATTACCTTACAAAGTAGTAGTTTACACAAGGTATCTACATAGTGATATAAATGTTGAGTTTTGGTTAACCCCCCACTTTTTCCTCTACCCACTCCTTATAGTTTAATTCTTTATAATATTTTACAAAAGGAGAAAACACATGTAATAAAGGGGATTTAATTACTACGAAAGCAAAATTATTAATTACATGTGAAGAAGACAAAATTACATGTTCGATAAGCATACTATGCAAGCACCACATGCCATTGTGAGATTCATGTATTTACCCATGGAAGAAAACAACGACATAATTATTCTAATGAATCTTCTATTTCACAAAAAAGCAAAAGAGGATTTCCTAGAGTTTTCCTCATGCTTATTTTATTGTGCACTGATTTTACTTACTGCAATGCAAACATACTAAAAGTAATATTTTTTCTTATTAGGTTCCCATCATCCATCACAGTGTCTGTGGAGAGAGTGGAAAGCAGTTTGCAGTTGGAAAAAGAAAAACAGCACATATGAAGATGGAGGAACATAACTAAGCTCTGGTCACTGAAATATACCATGCTGCATTTCAAGTAACAGTATTGAGACAGTCCCTTTGCTATATGCAAAATTAACAATCATAAGGGAGAAAAACATTTTCACTTTCTATGGTACCTTTTCAAACAGTATTTCCATCATTGTTCATCTAAAAGTTAGTCATTAGGGCTTACAGAAACAGGATGTGAAGCTGATTTGTGCATTTCAAACATAGTATGATTGTCTTTGAAGAAGAAATTAAGTCATAAGGTACTAAGGCAGTACTGAATTGTGAGAAGAATAGAGGACAAAGAGGTAGAAGATTTTTAATCATAGGCTTTAATTTAAATCAGAAATTTCTGCAGAGAATTCCTTTGATAATTGCTTTTAATTTCTCTACCATTTGTCTTTTATGTTTTTAGCTATGTTCATTATAAGGACGATTTTAAATTTCAAATAATGGTGCATACTGAATTCTCTATTACCTCAATTTTCATTTCACTAAATTCTTTTAATATTGAAATGAACAATGTATTCTGATGCATCCAGTTATTAAGGAACATTTGATTAGTCAAATATAACTTTATAAAAACTTAGTTCTTTTATTTTGGCAGTCTTTTAATGAATTCTTATAGCTTTTTACTGTTTTATGATACCAGTTTTCGGATCTAATTAATTCTACAAGCACGGTGGTTTATTAAAATGCTTTGACACAGTAAACAGTGGAGATGTATTATATATATGTATATGTTATTTTATTATTTTATGTAAAGCAGTTGGATATTAATTGCTTAAAATTGCTAAGTTTTTTCAAAATAGTTAAATCAGTTGTATACATAAAAATTTTAAAGATCATAATTAAAATTCTGGTTGCACCATATGATGCTATTCTCTCCACTCAGAAAATTATTTCTCAGTGTCTTCGTTAAGGTTTCTATTGCTACAATGAAATTCACTAAAATGGAAGTTGGAGAGGAAAGGACTCTGACTGAAGGAAGTCAGGACTGGAACTCAAATGGGGAAGTATCCTGGAGGGCAGGCACTGATGCAGAGGGCATGAAGATGTAATGCTTACTGGCTTACTTCCTCTGGCTTGCTCAGTCTGCTTTCTTATAGAACTCAGGACCACAAGCCCAGGGACAGCACCACCCACCATAGGCTGGGCCCTCCCCCATTGGTTGCTAGTTGAGAAAATGCGTTACAACTGTATCTCATGGAGGCTTCCCTCAACTGAGGCTCCTTCCTCTCTGATTACACTAGCTTGTGTCAAGTTGACACACAAAACCATCTAGGTAATCAGTAATAAATATATCTTTATACTACAACCAGGATTATAATACATTTTTAAGTATCATAGAATCACATCTCATTTCTATATACTTTATAAGTAATGCTTATGTATTTACTAGAATCTAATGTCAGACTAAATTTAAAATGGCTTATAGAAGTTGGAATGTTATCTAGAACTGATTATTTTATTTAAATTTTTAGATTTATTATCTTATTTTATCTGTATGAGTGTTTGGCCAACATGTATGTATGTATACCATACGTGTGCCCAGTTCCTTCAGATGTTAGAAAAGAGTGTGGCATTCCCTGACCCTGGAGTTACAGATGACTGTGAACCACTGTGTGGGTTTGGTGAACAGAACACAGATCCTCTGCAAGAGCAGCAAGTGTTCATAACCACTAAGCCAATTCTCTAGCTCCCAAATCTTATTCTTAAAAATCGCATGGTCATCCTTGTGGATTCCTGGGAACTTCTCTAGCACCTGGTTTCTACCTACCCCCATGATGTCTCCCTTTATCATGGTATCTCTTTCATTGCTCTTCCACTTCATCCCTGTTCCAGCTCGACCATCCCATTACCTTATTTTCTCATCCCCCATCCCCTACCCTCCATTGCCCCTCCTCATCCCCAGTTTACTCATAGAGATCTCATCCATTTCCCCTTCCCAGGGTGATCTATTAGTCCCTCTTGGGGTTCTCCTTGTTAGCTAGCCTCTCTGGAGCTATGGGTTGTAGTCTTGTTATCCTTTGCTTCACATCTAGTATCCACTTATGAGTGAGTACATGCCATGTTTATCCTTTTGAGTCTGGGTTACCTCACTCAGGATGATATTTTCTAGTTCCATCCATTTGCCTGTAAATTTCATGATGTCATTGTTTTTTACTGCTGAGTAGTACTCCATTGTGTCTATGTACCACATTTTCTTTATCCACTCTTTGGTTGAAGGGCATCTAGGTTGTTTCCAGGTTCTGGCTACTGTGAATAATACTGCTATGAACATAGTTGAGAGTGTGTTCTTGTGGTATGATTGAGCGCTCCTTGGACATATGCCCAAGAGTGGTATTGATGGGTCCTGAGGTAGATTGACTCCCAATTTTCTGAGAAACAATCATACTGATTTCAAAGTGACTGTACAAGTTTGTTGCACTCCCACCAAAAGTGGAGGAGTGTTCTCCTTGCTCCAAATCCTCTCCAACAAAAAGCTGTTATCAGTGTTTTTGATCATAGCCATTCTAACAGGTATAAGATGGTATCTCACAGTCATTTGCATTTCCCTGATGACTAAGGATGTTGAGCAATTCCTTAAATGTCTTTTAGCCATTTGAGATTCTTCTGTTGAGAATTCTCTGTGTAGCTCTGTAGCGCATTTTTTTAATTGGGTTGTTTTGTATTTTGATGTCTAGTTTCTTGAATTCTTTATATATTTTGGAGATCAGACCTCTGTCAGATGTGGGGTCGGTGAAGATCTTTTCTCATTCTGTAGGCTGTCGTTTTGTCTAATTGTCCATGTTCTCTGCCTTATAAAAGCTTCTCAGTTTCAGGAGGTCCCATTTGTTAATTGTTGCTCTCAGTGTCTGTGCTACTGGTGTTATATTTAGGAAGTTATCTCCTGTGCCAATGCGTTCAAGACTACTTCCTACTTCCTCTTCTATCAGGTTCAGTGTAACTGGATTTATGTTGAGGTCTTTGATCCACTTGGACTTGACTGCTCTAATTGTCATCCTAGAACCTTCATCCAGTAACTGGTGGGAGCAGATGCAGAGATCCACAGCCAAACATTGGGCCTAATTCCAGAAGTCCTGTTGAAGGGAAGGAGGAAGAATTATACAAGCCAGAGGAGCTCATGAAAGGGAAACCCATAGAGACAGCTGACCTGAGCTCATGGGAGCTCACCAACTCTGAACTTACAGCTAGGGAGCCTGCATGGGACCAACCAAGGCCCTCTGCATGTGGGTGACAGTTGCATAGTTTGGTTTGCTTGTGGGGCCCCTAGTGGTAGGACCAGGATATGTCCCTGGTGCATGAGCCAGCTTTTTGGAACCTACTCTCTATGATGGGATGCCTCACTCAGACTTAATGGAGTGGGGAGGAGTTTAGTCCTGCCTCAATTTGATATGCCATGTGTTGTTGACTCCCATGGGAGAAGGTCTTACCCTTACTGAGAAGTGGATGAGGGTGTGGGAAGAAAGAAGATGTGGGGAAGGAACAGGAAGGGAGGAGAGAGGGGAAACTGTGGCAAGTATGTAAAATTTTGAAAAACTTTAAAGATAAATTTATTTTTAAACTCATCAGTCAATATTTGAATTATTGCTTCACAGAGTCTTCTGATATCTTTTCCTTTTATTGCTTTTAGGAACCATGACTAGTTTAAGTTCTATAATACTTTTTACAATTTTCAGAGACAGAATTTTCACCAAAACATACCAATTTTTCATGAAACAATTTCACCTAATTCTAATGAGGTTGCACAGGACTAAAACAATACAAAATTTAAAGTTGATCAAATAAAATCATTTTAATTTTTAATGTTGATTTGAGCAATAATTTATGAGAACATTTGTAATGTACCATATAACATGTATTGACATGATTCTAAATTTAACTGAGTACAAACATAATAGATATTAGAAGGGGTAGATGCTGTTTTCTTCTGGCCGAATGGAAACACATGAACTGTGAACCAATGGCTGAGGGGCCCCCAACTGGATCAGGCCCTCTGAATGGGTGAGACAGTTGATTGGCTTGATCTGTTTGGGAGGCATCCAGGCAGTTGGACCGGGTCCTGTGCTAAGTGCATGAATTGGCTGTTTGAAACCTGGGGCTTAGCAGAGATGCTTGGCTCAGTCTGGGAGGAGGGGACTAGACCTGCCTGGACTGAGTCTACCAGATTGATCTCAATCCTCGGGGGAGTCTTTGCCCTGGAGGAGATGGAAATGGGGGGTGGGCCGGGGGGAGGGGGGAGGGGTGGGAGGGGGGAGAACAGGGGAATCTATGGCTGATATGTAAAGTTGAATTATATTGTAAAATAAAATAAAATAAATTTAAAAAAAATAAAGTATCAGGCTTATGCTAAAAAAAAAAAAAGAAGAAGAAGAAGAAGAAGGGGTAGATGCAGGTCTGTGCAGTCCTGATGTAAACTAAGTGTTTCCTAAGGTATGTCTATCACATTGAAGTACATTTTAAGTGCTTCGCTTGCATACTTCATTACTTATTTGCTTTTTTTTTCCCTTCTTTTTTTTTTTTCGTTTTGCAATTTGGGTACGGACCATCAGATCTTAGAAGAGTTAGCATCTACTACAAACAAGGAGTTATGTTGGACTCTAAACTGTGACCATGCTTTGTCAGGAGATTTGTTTTTGCTCAGTTTCATTCTCAGTTTTCTTTCATTGTTATTCTTGATTTATTTGCAATTTATTATACTTTATATCACAAAGTATGTTATTATAATTGTCAGTCCCATTTGCAGTTTCAAACAGAGGAAAAGAAATCAATGCTTAAGATTCAGAATAAGAAAAAAAGCACGTGATCCAAACAACATATACATATTCTGGGCCGAGATAATGCCATAACTAAATAAGGCCTCCTAAAAGAATGAAAAGAGGCATGGATTAGCTACTTATTTCTTCATAGGACATAGAATACTTTTCTTTTTTTTTCTTTTCTTTTTTTTTATTTTTCGAGACAGGGTTTCTCTGTGTAGCTTTGTGCCTTTCCTGGATCTCGCTCTGTAGACCAGGCTGGCCTCGAACTCACAAAGATCCGCCTGCCTCTGCCTCCTGAGTGCTGAGATTAAAGGCATGTGCCACCACCACCCGGCTAGAATACTTTTCATCACATGTTAACTCACCAGAGATTTGTTCCCTGCAAATTAAATGAAAAATAAAAGACATCAATAAAATACAGTATACATCTTAGCAAATCATGCCTAAGAATGGTAGTCTAGCTATAGAGAAAATTGATATTACAGATTTTTTTTTTTGCATTTGCAGAACACAGAAAAATAGAAGTTGCTGTTGCTGATAAATAAAAAGAGTAGACTTGATTTGTAGGAAAATAAAAATCAAAAAGTAAAGATTCCCCTGTTAGATTTATAAATACAAAAGAACATATTAACATATTTTAAGTAACTTAGTAGTGTTTTATGAATTATCACAATAAGGTGTCAATAAAACCCAGAATGCCAGGTTTCTAGTTGTCTCTACCACTCACTGCATAGGTACCTTTAAATATATATATATTTTTTAATTTCCCTAGTCTCAATCTCTTCATCTGCAAAATGGAGGTGATAATACTTATCACTTTGATAATAGTAACCAATAGCTCAAGTGGTCATTACAGGAATTAAAAGACAGATGAATGTTTTTATAACATTACATATACTTAAATGTAAACTATTGTGCATATCATCATATGCATAAAAGTATCCATTATAGATGCATAAATTAAAAACGTATCTTTAAGTTTTTCTATTTTAACTTTGTTACATATGAAATGATACATAATTCTTTCAGATTGATTTGTTCAGGAAAAAGCTGAAATCTTCAGTCTGTTTTCTCACTATCTAAATGTTTATATCTTTTCATACATACTTTTGAAATAATAAATGTATTAATCACAGTAATAAGGCATAAATTAAATTCAATTAAATAATTGCATTGAATATATTCAACCTAATTATTTTGCTCTTCATCAGAAATAAAAACAGTAATGTTTACTACGTATTTTCAACCAGTATTCGGATATTTTGTTTTCACTCAGTTCAGGTTGTTTTTATACAGCTACTCAACTATTATCCACATAAACAAAGAAATTTATTGCAGGGGAGCTTATTCACATTAATTCTGCTTCCACAGTGTGTAGAAGCCCATTTTCAGGTTCCTCATGGCTTTACCCAGCAGGTCCAAATTGAGAGGATGATTGGACCATGGACGTGAGTGCAGGTGTCTGAGATGTGCACTTGGCTGTGCTGGGGGGAGGTCTTTTGCTCCACCCCTTGGCTTTTCTATAAATACCTTAGGGCAGAGATAGTCAGGGCCCATTGGAATAGGTTCCAGGCCCTCTCAGGGCTATCCTTTATTTTCTATCTGTTTATCTCTATCCACACTCTAAATCTTTCTATCTAATAGTTCCTGCTGCTTTCACTCAAGAAAACTCTGGGGAACTGTGGGATTGGTGGGTAAACACCCCACAACAGTGTCATATTGTAATGTCACAGCTTTTCCATATTACCAGTGTTACAACCCATGGGGATGTCAACATTCTTCATAATCATCAAACACTTAGTAAAAGGTGGCTAGATTCCATCCATCTTTGTCCAGGGAGCATTAGAAACAGAAAGCACCTTAGAGCACATGGGACAACTCCCTCTTTTATGTGCAAAGAAACTGATGCCCACCAAATGACTCAAGAATAGAATGAAGTCCTTCAACAAGTAGAGAATTCAGACTTCAGTCCCCTACATACCACTGCTTGGTGTTTACAGGGTCCTGTCCTCAAGTTATGGCCAAGTTACTAGAAAACTTTGTTCATAGTAGAACTAATAGATGTGATTCTAAAGCCATTGTTATGGCCTTTTGTAAAGTTGTATTGAGACCTCCAGAAGGTCCTGTCTTCAATTCCACTAAAGATACAGCACTGTTAATAGATAAAAAAAGAAAATTGGTGATATCCATAGCTCTATCTAAAGTTTGTGATGGAATCATTATGTTATCCTGATTAAAGAAATTGCTCTCTTTTGGTCAATCTGCCCCAGCTATTATCTGAGAACATATAATCAAAAAGTGCTAGGTGACATGTCCTAACAAGAAAAAGATGGAGTTATAAGTTATTAGAAGATATTACTTGACCCTTTATTTACAGCAGAGAAAAAGGGGGAAAAAAACAAACTACAATAAGATCTTTTGCAAGAAGACACTATTGAATGATCATACATCTCACAGAAGACTAGCAGCTTTTGTCCTCCAATCAGAATATTTGTATAATCTAACAGTTTGATTTTACACTCTGACAACCAAGAATTTTTTTGTAAAATCAGGGACTTAAGCATCCAGGAATGTTAATCATTGTCGATGTAAACCCTAGAATTTCATAGAATTTCTTTTTCAGTATTTTAAGTTGAAATTTCTAATTTGCCTTTTCTCAGACTCTTGTAAATTCAACCAAAACATATCAAGCAATGAAAGAATATTTAAATTGGAATTTCCGTGTCTCAGCTTCCATTTGAGAAAGAAAAATTTTGTCAAAGAGTCTCCTATGTAGTCTATCCCGGCCTCACAATCACAGCAACAACTCCATCTCAGTATTCTAAGTATTAAGATTAGGTGTGAATCTCTTCCCCACCACAACACACACACACACACACACACACACACACACACACACACACACACA
>CABHPR010132057.1:17179-41110 GCA_902168415.1 Peromyscus melanophrys | reverse complement strand
TTTTGTTTTGTTTTGTTTTGTGTGTGTGTGTGTGTGTGTGTGTGTGTTTTAACTTTTCCTGAATCATCATTTTAAATTTTTAATTTAAAAACTATTGTTTTTATCATTGTATGTATGTGTGTATGCACACATGCATGTTACAAGGGAGGGCAACCTGAACCACATCACAAGCATCTTACTGACTCATCTTAAAGAGTTTTTGCACATTATGTTAGTTATTTTTCTCATAACTGGGACAAAAATACTTGTCAAAAGCCACTTCTGGAAGAGCGGATGGATATGGGCTCACAGAGTCTGGAGATGGTCTGTTGTGGTAGGGAAGTCGCAACAACCCCAGCTTGAGGCAGCTGGTCACATGGCATCTGTAGTCAGGAAGCAGAGATGAATAGTTCTTAGCTAGTTTCTTACTTTCTGTTCAGTCTGGGACACTGACTCATGGGATAGCACTGTCCACATTTAGGATGGGTGTCCCTGCCTCAGTTTACCTAATCTAAATACCCCCTTACAGACTTGCTCAAAGATTTGTTTCCATGGTGACACTAAGGCCCATCAAGTCGACAGCTAGGACTACCTATCACACACATTATTGTGAAATTTAATAGTGAGGCCAAAGAAAAGTAAAATTTAAATACTGCTTCATATAGGCAGCTACTCTTGCCTTAAGAAAGGTCCTTAAAACCCACGCTTCTCTCTCCTCACTCTTTAGCACAAAGCAGGACTTAGGAGCATAGCCATTTTGATATAAAATTATAAGTCTGCTGTTCATGGAAACTGTGGGACCCTCAACCTCTCTGAGACTCCTCATGTGACTATTATCCATCCTACCCAGAACTCCCATCTTACTCCCAGGAGTGTGGTGATATTTTATTTGTGCTCTAACAAATAAAGCTTGCCTGGAGATCGGAGGGAAAAGTCAGCCAGTATATTAAACATAGAGGCCAGGCAGTGGTAGCACACGCCTTTAATCCTAGCATTTGGGAGGCAGAGATTCATCCAGATCTCTGTGAGTTCAAGGCCACACTGGGAACAGAGCCAGGCGTGGTGGCACATGCCTGTAATCCCAGCACTAGTTAACCATAGAAGTCTGGAGGTCTATACAGACAGGAAGTGATAGAGCTGGGTGGAAAGAGGAAGTTATGTAGCTGGGTAGAGAGAGGAAGTAAGATGGCAGGGCACAGAAAGGTATATATACAGGAAATAGCTATCTCTTGGGCTGAGGATTTCCTAGCGACAAGAACTTGTGGTTTGACTTGTTCTATTCCTCTAATCGCTCAGCTCACATCCTAATATCTGGTTCCGGGTTTTTCTATTAATAAGACCTTTTTAGATTCGTGTTACACAGGAGGGCCAAGGAAAGACTCAAGAAGCAAAAATAACTTGTATCTGGAGGGTGACGTGAAGATGTCTCTTTTGTACCTCACTTGGTCATGTTTTCCACTGTGGAAGTTCAATGGTGAACTTTAAAATTTTTAAAGGTACTCTATTCTGTAACCCCGAAGACTGTAACATTGCATATATGCAGTGTAAGGAAAACTGCTCCACACACCCTGCATGTATGTCCACGGCTGGTAATAGAGCAAGAGCAGCTCTAGGGCAACTGTCTGCATCAACCCCACCTCCCTTTGTTTGTTTTGCTCAAAAATATTCTAGTGATTCCCGATGTCAGGCACTCTTCTGGACCCTGGAATAATGGACAGAAAACTGAAATAATGGACAGAAAAGCAAATTGCTGATTTATGGAGCTTCTTCTCATGTTACAGAACTGCTTTGTGAGCTCAGGATGTAAGTCCACTGTAGAATATTTGTTTAGATGTGCGGTACCCTAGGACTCACTGCTAGCATCAGAAACAAATAATAGTTTTTTAAAGTTACTCTTCTTTACTGAATTTGGGTTCATCCTTCTCCTTAACCTTATAGTTTTATTTTGTAACTATGACTCTCCAAACTATTTGTACTGGCTGGTTTTGTGTGTCAATTTGACACAAGCTGGAGTCATCGGAGAGGAAGGAGCCTCAGTTGAGGAAATGCCTCCATGAGATCCAGCTGTAAGGCATTTTCTCAATTAGTGATTGATGGGGAGGGTCCATCCCATTGTGGGAGGTGCCATCCTTGGGCTAGTGGTCTTGAGTTCCATAGGAAAGCAGGTTGAGAAAGCCAGGGGAAGCAAGACAATAAGCAATACCCCTCCATGGCCTCTGCATCAGCTCCTACCTCCAGGATCCTTCCTTGTTTGAATTCTTGTCCTGACTTCCTTTGGGGATGAACAGCAATGTGGAAATGTAAGCCAAATAAACCCTTTCCTCCCCAACTTGCTTTTTGGTCTCAGTTAGGTTTTCCTAACTGAGACACTATTAGTGAACACCATATGTGTTCCTGCAAGCTATTTTATCACTTAATGCTCTTACACAGGAAATACTAGTCTACTTATTTTTAGTCTCTGAGGTTTTCTATTATGTGCCTTTGTCACAGTTTACCCATCTTCTTGCTTCTGAATGTTTCAGTGTCTTTAAATTTTTACTATTGCAAACAAGGCTTCTATAAAATGTATTGCATAAATAAATATATTCAGCTTATTATATGTGCATTTAACCTTTGGACTAATTATAGCACTTATTTCATGCAATGTTTCTGATATTCCACACAAATACCGAGGGCACATTTGTGTGGAGTAAAGCTGAGTATTGAGGTATGTATACATCTATTTTAGTAGCCGCTGTTGGAGGATCATCAGAAGTGGTCATATACTCTGCGCTCCCACCACAGGACTTCCGCATAAGCTCTTCTGGCACTGTGGACTGTGTGCATGCTACTGTGAATTTCAATCAGGCTGGTACTTAATGATAGTGAGGAGTTAGGCAGAAGCGCATTGGTTATTTGATAGCTTCTTTCATGATACACAAATTCAACACTTTTGCCTTCTTTGTTAATTGGTATACATGCATTTTTTGATGATTTGGATATATATAAAAGTTTATAGATGAAATACATTTATTAATACATAAATATATTATGCACATATATACTTCTAAATATATGAAGGGCCACAGATAAACTGCTAAGTAAAGGTGCATATCTCATTCCCAATCCCAGAGGTAAGCAGTTCACTTAAATGACATTACTTTAGGTCTTAAATAGATTAACAAGTAGCAGAGATTCCTTTTCCTTCAGTGTTACAGTTTGTTGTGGAAGCATGCTGAATTTCAACAACTTTCTCTGTAGCTATGGAGATAGTCATATGCATTTTTTCTTTTATTCGCTTAATATGCTTAGTTGCATTGACTAATTTCTATTTGCAACTTTGTAAACTGATAAAATACATATAATACGAAATTTGCTGTGTTGTTTTTGGCATAGAATTTGGTGATATTAAAAACATTGACTTCTAATCATCTCTACGATTCTTTTATCTTAAAAAATTAAAACTCTACCCATTAAGCAATAATCTGTCATCCACCCATGCCTGACAACCACTATTCCACTTTCTGCATCTGAAACTTGGTTATTTGATGTGTCTCCGATGAGTGAACTCATACAGTGTTTGTCTTTTGAGATGGGCATATTTCTCTTAGTACAGTGCGCCAAATGTTCATCCATGTAGTGGAATAACACAGAATTTCTCACTTGAAAAGACAGGTCGGTAGTAATAATACTCAATTGTATAGATACAACATATTTTGCTTATCTGTCAGTGGATTCTTGGTGGCTTCCATGTTCTATTATGAATAGTGATGCTTTGATGTGCATCTTAAGGCCCCAAAGTGTACCAAATGCTCTATATGGTAATTTTGCTTTTCAATTTTGAGAGCCCACCTTGTGGTTTTCTACAGCAGCTACGCCATTTTTATATCTTTTATATAATCTCACCAACAAGGATTCAACTTTCCCTACACTCTTGCTACAACGGCTTCTTTTCTATTTCGTTTTAGACTTTTTGCATCAGCTATCCTAACAATTATGAGGTGGGGATAGCATTGTGATTCAGATTTGTGTTTTCCTGATGATTCATAATATTGGATATTGTTTCGTGTGCACATGGGCCATCTGTGTCTCTTCACTGAGGCGGTGAAGTGTCTAGTTGAGTCCTTTGCCCATTTTTACGTTTAGTTTGGTAGTTTGTCGGTGTGTGGTGGTGCATGCCGCAGCCACGGAGTGTGTTTGGGGTCAGAGGACAACTTTCGGGAGTTGGTTCTCTCTTCTTATCATGTGGACTGGGACACTGAACACCAGGCTCAGCAGCAGGTGTCTGTCTGCTAAGCCATCTTCCAGCCCTCATTTGCCCAGGTTTGAAAAAGGACTTTTATTGTTGCTGCTGCATTTTCGGAGTACTCATTTGAATAGTAATCCCTTCTCAGATATATGATATTAAATTACAAAAATATTTCCTCACATTCTATGGGTGGCACTTTTTATTCAGTGGATAGTACCTTTGATGCACATTTTTAATTTCCGTGTAGTCCAATTTCTCTATTTTTTCTATGATTGCTTATATATTTTGTACCATGTCTAAAAACGGTTACCTAATACAACCACATGAAGCTTTTGTTTTCTGTTTTTCTTCTAAGAGTTGCATTGGTTTTTTTTTTTTTTTTTTTTTTTTTTTAGCCATTTTCAGTTCATTTTTGTATAGAAAAATATCAAACTTCATATGGACAACCATTTTTCCCAGTATCTTTTTATTTTTTAAGATAGCCCTTTCCTCACTAAACAGTCTTAGCCCTTTTATCAAAACCATTTGACCATATACATAAGAGGGGTGTGTGTGTGTGTGTGTGTGTGTGTGTGTGTGTGTGTGTGTGTGTAGGCATCTGAAGTCCAGAGGACAACCTTATGTGTAATTCCATAGGTACAACCCACCTTTCTACTTTTTCGGACAGTGTCTCTCACTGGCCCAGAGATTACCAAGTAGCTAGCTGAGTAGCCAGTAAACCCCAGGGATCTGCCTGTCTCCACCCTCCTAGTGCTGAGATCACCAGCGTGTGCCATTCCATCTAGCTTTTTTCTCCCAGTGGATTCTGGGTGATTGAACTCAGAGCCTTGTGCTTGTGAGGCAAACCTTTACAAACTGAGCCATCTCATTTGCCCCTGCAGTAGTTATTTCTCCATTGTATCTCTTTAATCTGTATTATATTGAATTGTCTTTACACCTGTATTGCTTACTCTACATTTGTCATGAGTTTTGGTATCAGAAGATGGAATTCCTCCAGTTTTGTTCTTGTTCAAGATTATGCTGACTATTCAGCATTTTTAAGAGTCCATATGAGTTTTTAGGATGCTTTCCTATTCTTAGCAAAAAGGTCAGGGAGATTTTGTAAGTTGTAAGAGTTGTGGAGACTCTGTTAATAATATTGGTTGGTGTGGACATTTCAACAATATTAAGTTTTTCTTTCTTTCTTTTTATCTTTTTTTTTATATACAATTCAACTTTACATATCAGCCATAGATTCCCCCCCAATATTAAGTTTTTCAATCCAGGAACATTGATACACTTCAATTTGTAATCTTCCTGTATTGTTTCAGTAATTTTTATTATTTGTCTTTCACGTCTTTGGTTGAGTTAATTATGAAATATTTTACTCTTTTTAATGTAGTGAAGTACTTTTCACAATGTTTCTTTCTGACTGTTTATTATTAGTATGTAGGAAGGCCACTGACTAGCCTTTTCATAATGACTCTATCTAGCTCCTTTGATCAACTGATTTCTTAGTTCTAGTGGATTTGTTGTTTTTACTTTTTCATAGAGCCCTTAGGGTTTCTATATAGAAAATCATGTCATCTACAAACAGATAGAATTTTACTTCTCCTTCCCTTGCCTAATCTTTGAAAAAGTTGTAAAATTTTGGCCCCTGGATGTGATCCTGCCCACGAAGTTTTCAAGCACAGCCCTCGCGATCCTGACATACATTCCGTGTAGACCCAGTCACTAAGCGTCAGGATACAAGACACTAAGTTTAAAGGACTTGCAAATGTCTTTTCTCCAGCAATTGAGATGATCATGAATTTCTTTTCTCTTCACTCTGCCAATGTAATGTTTCATATATTGACACATCTTTGCACTCTATGAATTAATCCTACTTGGCCGTGGTGTACAGACCATTTAATATGCTGCTGACTTCACTTTGCTAGTATTTTGCTAGGAATTTCTGTATTCATGTTTCAAAGGAATATTGAACTATACTTTTATTGTGGGGTGTTTTTCTCTGGCTTTGATGTCAAGGTAATGGCCTCTTAGGATGTGTCTAGAAATACTACTTCCTTTTCAGTTGTGTTTGTTTGTTTTAAAAAGTTTGAGGAGGATTTGTGTAATTTCTTCTTTCAGAGATTGATGTCATTTATGAATATAGCCATCAGATCCAGAGCTTTTGAGGGGATTTTTTTGTATTACTCATTCAATCCCCTACCAAGCAAAAAGATATGTTCCATTTTAGATTTTGTTCTTGATGCTTCTTCATGACTTGGTAGATTTTATATTTCTAAGAATTTTTCCATTTGATGTGGGTTGTCTGGTTTATTGGTAGCCCTTTGTTTTCCCCATGGAATCACTAGCAATGTCCTCCGTTTTAACTGGTGTAATTTGAGTCTTCTCTTGGTCTGTCGAGCTGAATGCTTGCAGGCTTGTTGGTCTTTGTAAACGATCACCTTTGGTTTCGATGATTTTTTTTTTGCCTCTGTGTTTTTCTGTTCTCTGTCTTATCTCTGTTCTAATCTTTATTATTTCCTTCCTTCTGATAGCTTTGCATTTGTTCTTTTTCTTGTTTCTTAAGTTGTAAAATCAGATCATTGAGTTGAGGTCTTTCTTATTTGTTAATATAAGCATTTATAACTGTGAATTTCCTCCTGGCTGCTTCCACAAAGTTATAGTACATTGTATTTTCATGTACATTCATTTCGGCAGCAGTGGTGTTGTGTTTAGGTTTTTCTTTTGTTTTGTGATGTTTTTGAGACAGAGTCTCACTGAGTAGGCCTGGGTGGCCCAGAACTCCCTATGTAGACCAGGCTAGCCTCAAAAGCATAGAGATCTGCCTACATCTGTCTCTCATGTGCTGGGATCAAGGGCATGTGCCACCACCCTTGGTGTTTGTTTTTGTTTTGTAGCCTACAACACCAGAATTCACCGCAGTATCCTATCCAAGTACTAATCAGGCCTGACCCTGCTTAGCTTCTGAGATCCAGGCAAGATTGGGCACCTTCAGAGTAGTGTAGCTATTTATGTTCATTCATTTCTTAATGCTTTTTAAAGATTTTTTTTTTGCGTGGTTGTCCCCTTAGTCTACTGGTAATTAAGAGTATATAGTGTAATTGCTGCAATTTTTTAAATGTTTTTAGTGTTACTTCCTTAAGTAGTTTCTGACTTTATTCCATCACGTTCAGAGAAGATACTTTGTGTTCTATCTCTTTTTAAAACTCTATTGAATGGTGGTGCACACCATAACCCCACCTCTTGAGAGTCTGAAGAAGGAGGACCCCAGGTTTTCAGTAAGCATGGACTGAATAGCAAGATCTGAACTCAAAAAAATGTTGACACTTTATTTGGAAGTTGACACATAGTCTGTCCTTGAAAGGTCCAAGTGTTACTGGGAAGAATGCTTATGTGTCCTTGAGTGCAGGACTCTGTTTACATCTGCTACCTCATGTTAGTTTACTGTCTTAACTACATTCTTCATTTGTGTATCTACTAGCATGTTGTTTTATATGTTCTAGGAAGAGACATATTGAGGTTTCCAACTTACTGTAAAGCCATCTCTCCCCATTCATTGAGTTTTCCCTTTGTATGACCTGAGAACTTAGAGTGTTTATAATGGTTGCATACATTTGTGAACTGAATTTTCACTAACATAAAGTATCTGTCTTTCTTTTGTCTCACTTGAAATCTACTTTTTCTCATATTGGCAAACTTATTTTCCTCTTTGGGTAATCACTTGCACAGAATATCTTCCTTCGTAAATACTTTCAATCTGCTTGTGTCTTTAAATCTAAGTCTCTTACAGGTAACACATTCCTGTTGTCTGCTTCTATTCCTTCTACCAATTGTTGTCTTTTGATTAGGATGCCCAATCCATTTGCATTTAAAATAACTACCAATAATGGGGAGAGACTTCTCTCATTTTACTGTTACATGCCTCGTGGATTTTTTTCCTTCATGGTCTGCCTTTCAGGCAAGTGAATGTTGGGATTTCATTCTCATATTCTTAATTTCCTCTGCTATGGGGTCTGTTTGCTGGCATCCAAAAGATTCCATCAGCCACACTCACTTCTTTAGAGTCTCTTTCTTTCTGTTCCTTAGAATCAATCATTTCTATTGTTTTATCTTCAAATACACTGATGAATTCTTCCACCTGTTCAAATCTTCTTGTGAAACCCTATAATGGATTTTAGTTACACCTCACTTCCAGATGTTTTTAAATGTGCTCTGTTTATTGGTTCCTTTTTCTTTAATTCATTAATTTTTTTATTTTGAATAGCTTCAAACAAAAAAATGTTTCATAAGGTTATTTACAATGCTGAATGTAAAATTATGAATATCTACCTTTTTGACAGCAAGGTACCATTCTTGAGCAGCAATGCAATTTAAAAAGTATAAAGATATGATGTCATTTCTGATATATAAAGTTACTTTTAAAAAAATCCACAGCCTTAGGTAATTCACAAATCATAACAGGAAGTAACTTTTATTCATTTCACATGCATATAACTAACAAATTGTAATACATTAAAAATACATATAAATACCCAGACGGTACAAACATTAATCTCCTGTCTTGTTAAAAGTTCCCCGTGACCTCTCACCATAAATGCACCAAACTCTTTTCTTAGAGTTATCGAACTGCATGAGCTACTAATGTTCTCTGAAGCTTGAGGTTGCTCTTCTCTGGCTCTGAGCTTCTGCTGCTGTTTACTGATTTCTAGTCTTCTTTACTTCCTCTACATCTCTGAGCATCTTGAAGGCATTTTTAACGCCTCTGTAGAAGCTGAATTGTCAAGTCTTTTCATGGTCAGTTTTTGTAAGCTGGATTTTTTTGTTTTTGTTTTTGTTTTTGTTTGTTTGTTTGTTTGTTTAGATCATATCTCAGAAATTTTTTTATGCCTTTTGTTGTTGAAAACTAGACACTTGAGTCTAAAAATCTGGTGACTGTGAGAATCAGATTCTCTTCCTCCTTGGGGCTTTTGTTATTATTTTGCTGTAGTTTTAACTTACTATAGGCTCACTGTAACCTTAAGGTCTTCTCAGACCCCTTGTGAGTTCTTCTGGGCAGAACTTTCCAACTTTTCCTATGTATGTCACTGCTGTGGGGATTTTTGGGTATTTATCTCAATTTTATTATCAGTATTAATTCTTAGTTGGTGTCTTAGTTAGGGTTTCTATAGCTGTGAAGAGAACATGGCCATGGCAGCTGTTATAAAGGAGAACATTTAATGGAGTGGCTTACAGTTTCAGAGGTTAGTTCATTATCATCATGGTGGGACATGGCAGCATGCAGGCAGGCAGGCATGATGCTGGAGAAGGAGCTAAGAGTTCTACAACTTGATTTGCCGGCAACAGGAAATGAGCATAGCTTGAGCATAGCTTGAGCAAAGAAGACCCCCACAGTGACACAAGGTCATACCTATGCCAATGAAGCCCCACCTCCTAATAGTGCCACTCCCTATGGGAGTCATTCCCTTACTGTGTCTTCCTCAAAATAGTTCTCTTTCTAGTTTCTGGCTTCCACTTGTGCTCCAAGCTAAACACAAAACAAAAGATTTGAAGTTGGGTATGCCTATGAGAGAACATGTGTTGTCTTAGTTTGTTTTTCTGGGTCTGAGTTACTTCACTTGGTGTAATCTTTTTCCAGTTCCATCCATTTACCTGCAGACTTCATGATTACATTTTTCTTTACAGCTGGGTAATACTCCATTGTGAATATGTACAACATTTTCCTTATTCACTGGTGGATATTTAGGTTGATTCTGTTTCCTAGATATTGTGACTAGAGCAGCTATGAACATAGATGGGCAAGTGTCTCTTTGTAAAGTGTGTTGGGTATGTGACCGGAGTGATCTAGAGCTGGATCATATAGCAGTTCTATTTCTAGTTTTTTTTAAGGATGCTTCAGGTGGATTGCCAGAATGGCTGTACTAGTTTTCCATGCACCCAACAGTGCACAAGAGTCTCCTTTTGCCACATTCACTAGTATTTGCTGTTATATGCATTCTTGATCTTGGCCATTCTGACTAGAGTGAGATAGAATTTTAAAGTAAATTTAATTTACCTTTTCCTGATAGCCAAGGATGTTACCTTAGTTTTTTTTTTTCCCACTGTTGTTATCAAAAATACTGACAAAAATAAACTTGGGAAGAACAGGGTATATTTTTGGTTACATATCCAGGGTCATAGTTCACTGAGAGAAGTCAAGTCAGTAACTCAGAACAGGAACCTGGAGGCAGAAACTGAAGCAGAGACCATAGAGGAGTGCTTCTCCTGGCTTTCTTGTACACCCCAGGACAACCTGCCTAGGGATGGTACCACATACCTGGATTGAGTCCACATCAACTATCAATCATGAAAACGCCCCTGCAAACTTGCCTACAGGCCAAACTGAAGGGGGAATTTTCTTAATTAAAGTTGCCTCTTCTCAGATAACTCTAGCTTGCATAAAGTTGACAAACAATTAACCCACACATATGTTGGGCACTTTAGAAAAGTGTTTCCTGGCTATTTTTAGTTCTTCTTTTGAGAATTTTCCATTTAGTTCTACTGTGATAGTTGTTTTCGCATTGTTCAGTTGTTTTACTTCTTTGTACAATCTAAGCACAAACCCACTGTTAGATAAACAGCTGGCAAAGGGGTTTCCTCATTCTGGGGGCTGTCCCTTCACTCACTCGGCACTTTCCTTTGCAGTCCAGAAGATTCCAAGTTGCATGAGACCCATTTGTGAGTTGCTGTTGTTATTTCATTAGAAGGCAGTTACTTGTTCCTAAGTTGAAGTACACTCCCCACTTTCCCTCTACCTCTTAGGTTGAGGTCTTAAATACATTTGGAGTTGGGTTCTGTACAGGGTAATATATCGGATCAAATTTAATTTTTCTGTATGTTGAAATCCAGCCTTTCCGGTATCATTTGTTGAAAATGCTGTCTTTTCTCTAAATGTATACTTTTTGGCAACTTTTTCAAGAATTAGGTAACTGCACTTGTATGGACTTATATCTGAGTTCTCAATTTTATTCCATTGATCTGTATCTGGTTTTGGGCCAGTGACATGCTGTTTTTCTTACAGTGGCTCTATACTATAATCTAAAATCAGGTTGGTGATACCGCCTACCTTATTTTCATTAAGATTACTTTGGCTCTCCTTGGTCTTTTGTGCTTCCATATAAATATTTTTGGGTTGTGCTTTCTATGACTGTGAAGAATGACATTGGAAGTCTGGGATTGCATTGAATCTATATATTGCTTTTGGTAGGATGGTTTGCTTTATAATATCATGTCTTCCAATACATGAGATGTCTCCCCATCTTCCTCCTATTTTGGTTTTAAAGTATGCTTTTTCAGTTATTAAAATACCTGTGCCTGCTTGTTTCTTAGTTTCATTATCTTGGAGTAACATTTTTTTCAACCTTTTACTCTAAGATGGTATCTACCTTTGGTGGAGAGATGTGTTTCTCAGAGGTATGATGGATCCTGTTTTCTAATCCAATCCGCTAGTGTGTGTCTTTTTAGTGGATAATTAAAACCATTAATATTTGGAATACTCTTAAAAGACGTATGTTAATTCCTGTGGTTTTATTGATTTTTGTTGAATTTTCTTAGACCATCTTTGAGTAGTTGTGCTGGTACTGTTTTTTACGTCGTGCTCTTACTATCCTGTTCTTTATTATCTGGATGAGAGATGAGCAAAGAGAGAAAAGAACACTGGACATTGACTTTTTAAAGGTGTTGGAAGTGTGTAGTGGTATTGTGTTCCCCAAAATATTGTGCACCCTAATAAACTTTTCTGGGGTCAGAGAAGAGAACAGCCACAATATGAAACAGAGGTTAGGCAGTGGTAGCACACACCTTTAATCCCAGCATTCCAGAGGCAGAGATCCATCTGGATCTCTGTGAGTTCAAGGCCACATTGGAAACAGCTAGGCATGGTGACTCACGCCTTTAATCCCAGGGAGTGATGGCAGGAAGGTATATAAGGCGTGAAGACCAGGAACTAGAAGTTTTTGACTGGTTAAGCTTTCAGGCTTTTGGAGCAGCACAGTTCAGTTGAGATTCATTCCGGATGAGGACTGAGAGGCTTCCAGTCTGAGGAAACACGATCAGCTGAGGAACTGGCAAGGTGAGGAAGCTGTGGCTTGTTCTGCTTCTCTGATCTTCCAGCGTTCACCCCAACACCTGGCTCCAGGTCTGTTTTTATTAATAAGAACTTTTAAGATTCGTGCTACAGAAGCGACTTCTGTTGGAGGAGGAAAGGATATAATGCTGGGTGGTGTAGGGGCAACCCAACAAGCCTTGGTTTCTCATGGATCTGGAGACTGGGAAATTCAAGATCAAGATGTTAACTGATTTGATGCCCAGTGAAGTCTATTCCTGGTTTGCATGTGGTTGCCTTCTGAGTGTGCCCCCACATGTAAGGAATGAGAAATCTAGGCAAACTCTTAGTATCTCTTCCTTTAAGGGTACTGCTCCCATGGTGACGTCCCACCTTTACAACCTCACCAAACCTAATTATTTTTCAAGAGTGCATCTTAATACCACCACATTGGGGATTAATCCATCAACAACTGCATTTTGAGAACATGAAGATAAACTGTAGTACAGCAAATCCCAGCTGCAGCAGAAGCCATTACGAACATATGGATTTACTTTGCCAAAAGTTACACTAACAAAACACAGAGCAAGGTAGTTATTCAAAAGACGCAGTGTCAAACACAACAGGAATCTTATTTAGTCATTTCAAATTAATTAATTAAGTACAAACATAAGTAAGCAATTTTGTGCTGCTGTGGGGTCAAACTCGGGGCCGTTTTGAGTGCTAAGCAAGCCACCTGCCACTGAGCTATAGTTCTAGCCTTAGCCCCCCTCTCCCTCTCCTTCTTAAATCATGTGTGATCTAACATGTACTCAGTTTGAATGTATAACTTATTCACTCCTGTATTCCTTTTTTGAAATGAGTAAACTAAGGTAGATAACATAAGGTCACACAGGACGGGGCAAAGCAAACATTGGACATTAGGTTCTCAACCCTTGCCCATTAATTCATCCCATTTTTGCATGCTTCTTCACAAAGTGGAGTTCACAAGAGCTAGCTTTGTTCTAATATTTGGAACTTCAATCAGAATGAAAGACTTCAAGCCAAATAAAATCTTAGGAGAGGTCTCTGATTGGACCAGCCATGAGTCACATGCCAACAGGCCCGAGGTCAGAGTGCTCTGACTGGATACTGTTATTGTTCAAAGGAGAAAATAAATGTTTAAAATCAAATATCCCAAATAAGACTTTCCACCATTCCATGTAAGATTTAGGCCCTGGCTTAAAATATACCTGCCAGATGATAGCATCCAGTCAAAAGACAATAAGCAAAAGGAACTGATTGGTTCTTAGTCAGTCTAGCCTATTGACCAGCCCCACTTGATTGGCAGATAGCATGATGACGCAGATTGAAAGCCAAGGCATGCCTGTTGAGCCACAGTTTTTGTTTCCACCTGAGACTTAATGTTCTACTCATAAACATAGCCATTGTCATAGGTCATTCCCAAAGCCCTCCAAGCTCTCAGGTAGCTCTAACTTTCTATATTGGGTCACGGCTTTTGGATAGAGATTCCTAGATAGCCAAGTAAAGGAAAAGAAGAGCGTTTTATTGTGGTTCATTTGAAATACCACTTTCCTAACCCTTGTTTGGTCGTGCTGTGCTGACTTGTTTTTAGGACCATAGACACCCTAGGTTTTCATAGGCATCACAGGGAGAGTACAAATCTGTGCAGTGCCCAGCTTACTCCACCAGAATCTCACAGAAGGAAAACTTAAACAAAAGCAAACAAAACACCAAGTCATGTTCCATGAATCAGATTCTGCAGATAGGAAACTGAAGTCAAAGCACAATTTGTAGCTTCCACTGGGCCAACAAGCCTTTAAAGAAAGGGAAAATCGCAGAATTCCAAGCTTGTTTGTTAAGAGTGGACATGGAGTTTTGTAACCTTCTGATGAACACCCCACACCAGCTTCCAGAGTTCCTGAAATTTCTACCCTGCAGTAAAAAAGTCAACTTCTCGAATTCTCCGTTAATAGTCAATAAAGCCTCCAATTTCACATACTGTCCTTGGCAAGACTTGTTAAAATCTGCTTGTCCCAGCTATGCAATTTTAATTTTTTAAATTAACTATGCATTTCTAACCCCCATCCACTCCATCATTCCCCTACCCATGGAAAGGAGGGCCTACAATGGCCCCCTTTCTAGGAGTAAAGGTGCCTCCATGAGACTCACACTAACAATTTTCATTTACTACAGACTCTCCTTTTCTCTCCATATATTTTTTTGTCTAACTTCTCCAAGGTGGTTTCTGAACATGATTCCTTCATGAATAAATGACACACAGTAAAGTTCCATGAAAATTGGTTGTGAAATTGCCGGGATGATTATTTGTGGAATATAATACAAGGCCAGTGAGTGTTAGATTATGATGATCCATGCTGTTGTGCATGAGCTGCTCATGGCTCAGCTCCCGGGGCTGTAAACCTAACTCCAGCGAAAGATGGCTCCTGTGATACATAGGCAATAATAGATATGTGGATAGATGAATGAGTGGGGGAGGGGGGAGATAGATGGGAAGCGGTATTATTTTACATTCTCAATGAACTCTGTCCATTGCCCAAGAGCAGGGTGACTGAATTACCCAGCCTCATTTTCTGCTCCTGCTGCACGGTATCATCAGCAGGGCAGGAAGTCCGAGCCAGCCAAGTATGCAGCATCAGGCCATCGGGATCCTCGCCAAGTGATTTCCCAGGCCAGCTTTCGAAAACGAATAGCATTTGTGACCCACAACGAATGGGAGTGAAGACATGAAACATCCCGAAGGGGCCACGTGAGGTCTTCTGCAACTTCTCAGGCTCCCAAGGAAAGGGCTTCTCTCATTTTAAATATTGGCTGTTTTGATTGGGATCACCCCCGAGAGCAGCTGCTGAATTGTACTGAGTGTACACAGAGGAGAGGAGTACTCTCTGTTTGGGCCAGTGGTGAATGTCTGCTCTGCAGCCTGTGGGGATGGAAGTGTTTCATAACTGGGGATGCTTCAGTTCATGCTAGAGACGTGTGACCACAAAACAACTGGAAAGGACAGGACAAGTCAGAGCAAAGGGAGACTGGAGGATGTTCAATTCACCACAGGCTCCTGGACCATGTGTTTTATGGCATGAAACACTCCGAGAGGAATGTGACATTAAAGGAAATAAAGAGATCTGTGACCAAACAATATTAGTGTGGAGAATTCTAATTGGGCTTTCTACTCAGAGAAGTTCAAATACGTCCAGCTAGTGGGAAGCCTATCTCCCAGATCATCCACACGTGAAATCAGACTGCTAACATCTCTTCCCTCCCATCCATTTCTTATTAACCCCAATACTGCCAAAGCTGGGCTTTCACACCAGGGAATATCTAAGTATTTGGTTCTCTTTCAAAGGGCATTCATTGCCTACCTACTATGTGCTGGGCAAAAGGGCTGCAAAGTAGGACTAAAATAAAAAGAAGTATACTTTCTACTGGAAGGCACATGGAATGGTCAGGAAGCTTGGCAGAAAGGAAAATGCTTGCGCAGGGCAAGCGCACAATCACCCAGTGATACCTACAGTCCTTTGAGAGCCATGGGCAATCAGGGAAAATAAGGCACAGATTGCCAATTTATTCTCATAGGAAATTTAGAAAGAACCTGATGACACAAGGCAATGCTGAATTTAGAACAGAATCCTATTTACTGAGGGAAAGACACCCAGGGCATCTCCAGGGAGATGCTCATCCGTAGCTTTTTTAAAGTTGCGTTTTCACCTGCTAAATTGAAGTTTCTATCTACTTGGTTTCACCTTAGACATTGGATCCACGATTAATTGATGGGGTCCTCCCATTGTGCTGTAAACCTGTATTTAAGACCTCCTCCCCCCTTCAATAAATGACATTCAGCATTTAAAATTAAAATATATATATATATAATTGAATGAATACTGCGAATGTAATCTATGAATACCACAAATGTGATTAATATCATGAGTGTAATTTAAAAAATAAATAAAGTCAAAAAAATTAATTTATGGAGGGAAAATTCATGCTTTAGGTAGATCTAATTTATGCGCTGAACTCAATTTATTTGGGAACAAGTGTGTCGACAGTGCCTTTGAAAATGCTTTCCTCCACCTTCGTTCCTAACTACACAAACCTGTCACCCTGCAGAAGTAATCATCACTTTCAGGTGTGAACAGGAAAAACTGGCTAAATTTGGACCTGGACAAAGGAAAGGTTATTTATACCAGTTTACTATCTTTGATATTTTTAAAGTGATCCATTAGACAATAACAGGGTTGGAATTTTTAATTTTTTTAATTATTTTTTGAAATTAAAATATAATTATATGATTTCCCTCCCCATTTAGCTTTTCTCCCTCCAACCCTCCTATGTACCCCTCTCCCTCACTCCTTCTCAAATTCACGTCCTCTGGACTCTTCGATCATTTTATATATATGTATAATTAAGAATACATATGTGGGCTGAAGAGATGGCTCAGAGGGTAAGAGCACTGACTGCTCTTCCAGAGGTCCTGAGTTCAATTCCCAGCAACCACATAGTGGCTCACAACCATCTGTAATTTGATCTGGTGCCCTTTTCTGGTATGTAGGCAGAACACTATATACATAATAAATGAATAAATCTTTTAAAAAAGAATACATAAATAACGTTAAGAATAGACATAGTCTTAATGATGTAAATATATGTTCCTAATTACGTAAATACAATCTGCTCAGTCCATATAGTGTTACTTCTATGTATATGATTTCATGGCTGACTACTTGGAATTAGATAACTGATGGACTACTCCCTGGGGAATACTATTTTTCCTGCTCTTTGCATTCCTTAACTGGCTGTTGTTTTCGGTCCAGGGTTGAGGCCCATGAGATTTCCTGCTTCCAAGTTGGTAAGTCTATTGATATCACTCCTGTTCAGGTCTTGTTTAGGCAGCCATGTTGTTGAGACTTCATGGGTGTAGCTTTCCTGACATTTCTAGAAGGAAACATACTCTCACAGCGGACATCCTGTTTCTCTGGCTTTTACAGTCTCTTCTGACTCCTCATCTACAATGTGCCCTGAGCCTTTCGTGTTGTACGTGGATCAGAACCACATGATCATTTGTTGTCTGCATTTTGACCAGTTGCTCTCTGTAAGAATTTCCATCTGCTGCAAAGAGAAGTTTCTTTGATGAGGGATGAGAGTCACTGGGTATAAGGATATCTCTGGGTATAAGGATAAATATTTTAATACAGTTAGGAATAACGCTGGTTTAGTAACGTATAGGTTCTCTTCCAAGATCCATGGCCTCACTAGCCTCAGGTAGTTAGCAAGTCTTTCAGTACCAGGCCTCTGTTCAGCAGGCCTTAAGTCCAATTAGACAGCTGTTGGTTAGCGCCAAGACATGAGTGCCACTATTGCGCCCTTAGAGTTATCGTGTTGCGCATGATGCTGTGCAAGCCATTGTAGTTCATAGGTGTAATAGACAAGTAGGACTATTGGTTGCATTCTTCCCTTGGAAGCTTGCATGGCACCTTCTAGTATTGTAAAGCCTTGGGGGAAGAGGCTGTGGATCAGATACAGTGTATGTGTGTGTGTGTGTGTGTGTGTGTGTGTGTGTGTGTGTGTGTACTATGTATGCCATATGTGTGTGTGAATTTCCATGTACATACGTGTGTATGTGAATATACAAACATGTGAAGGCTAGAGGTCAACGTGTCACAACTTCCTCTGTGGTTTTTCACCTTACATTTCTTTTTCATGAAGGATCTCTAACTAAACCTGAAGTTTACCATTTGATGGGGCTGAGTGGCCAGAGAATTCTAGGCATTCATCTATGTCCACACTTCCCAGAAATGGGATTACAGCTATGAACTGTCACACCTAGCTTTTCATATGGGTCTGAGAGATCTGAAGTCATATCCTCAAGTTTGCATGGCAAGTTCCTTACCAACTCAACCATCCCCCCAGCTTTACAACTCCAGATATAGTTTGAATGCCATGCTGGTTGACTTATGACGTTATGTGTTTTACCTGTGAGCCCCCATTTCCTAAAATAAAGTGCAAATAACTGATCCCTGGTGGGCACTACCATCATGTGATGAGTGGGCTCCAGACACAAATACATATCAAAATATCATTCTCCTGCTGAAAGGTCCACACAGAACTTCAAACAGACTGTATTTCAAAACAGAGTTAACTAAATCGTTGCTGAAAAATCATAGTTTGTGATTTAGCAGCTCTGGCCTATGTGGTATTTTTTTCCCCATGAAATGAGAATATTCATACCAGTCTCATGGAACTGTGGGGATTCATAACTGATGATAAAGATGAGGTCTCTGGAAAGGAGAACTGCTTAGTAAGGAGTGTGTTGGGTGAGCAGAGCTCCTGTTCTCAGCGTTTCTGTGGATTCACATCAGTGATGACAATTTGCCAACACCATGGCCGCCTTTCCCACTGCTCACCCCCCTCCTCACCTTCCCTAGGCTCACTGTTGTATCACAGTAGGATGAAAAGATCTGCAACTAACTGCATGCCTCTTGGGCTGGCATAGGTGCAGAGCATCCACGGCTCCAAGTAGCCTCCTGTGCCTCCTTTCTATGCCCCAGGCTCCGGTGGGATGCTCCCCACTGCAGTCCTCAGGTAGAAGAGCTCACGCGGTGCTCCTCCAGCCCTCCTCCTTACCACCCATGCTTCCCCTCCCCAGTGTGCTGTGCTCCCACCACCAGCCCTCAAGCTGCCTTCCCTCCACCTGAGCTGCCTCCCCTGAACCTGTGCACCCCCAAACCCATGCTCCCTCTCCTGCCTCCACTTAATATGGATCCTTGCAAAGTCCTACTATATTCAGTTGCCCAGGACGTTCTAGGAGTGCAGCCATGCTGCCCTCCTCTCTACACAAGTGTAAGAGAAGACTCTTGGGCCGTGGGCCACTCAGTACTCCTCACCTTCCAAACACAGGGAGCATATGTCAAAGTTCTCTGAGGGCCCATGACCTCCCTCTCCACCAGCCTTGTGGGTAGACCAGGGTTAGTAAATGTCTTCTCTCAGCTCCAGATGGTAAGGATGGTAGACCTTCCTTATGAGCCACACAGTCTTCACCATAGGGTATATACTCTGCCTCCATAGAGTCAGGGCAGTTACATGGGAAGCATCGTAACGTCACAGAAAAGGACACTGCAGCTTAAATCCAGGTTCGTTTTCACATATTATAAAATATTTTTTTTGTTTCCCTATGTCCCTATCTCAACCACTTGAAAGCAGTTTTGATCTCCCAGCACTAAAATAACTGGTCAACTAGAGTTCAACTGAATTGGTTGGAACTTGCTAACCCTAGGCGAGAAGGCAGAGCTCACCCCTTTCCCTACAGCAGCATCCACTACCATATCTATTTGCTGATTTAGCCTTATCATCCCATTCTCTTCTCTGTAATTTCCCCACTTTTGATCCTCTCAAATTATGGTTTTGGGGTGGGACTAGGGGTATAAGGCAATCTGCCAAGAACAATGCTAGTTAAATCTGTAATCTGTGGCAAGAGCAGGAAGATTGTGAGCCTTAGGCCAGCCTGGATTACATTGTGATACCCTGTCCTAGAAAATAAAAGCAAAATAAAACAATAGTGGATCGGTTTGCCACTCACTTTATCTTAAACACCTTCAGGACAGTAACAGATACCAAAATCTTACGAATAGTAAAAGTTCTTATATAAAATGCTGTGGAGTCTAGATATAACCTGTACGTGTCCTTTTCTATATATCTAGTCATCTGTACATTACTTATAATACTGAATGCAAGTACAATATAAATGCTATGAACGTGTTATATTGCTGAAGGAATAGTGGGGAAAGCCTGAACATGTTCACTACAGGTTTCTTGTGCTGTCTTTTGATCTGCAGTTGGCTGAACATGCAGATGAGGAACCTACAGGTATTCTATACAAGTTTATCCTGCCCCCACCCAACCTCATGTTATGCTCCCATGACCACTATCCAAGCCATTATTATTATTATTATTATTATTATTATTATTATTATTATTATTATTATTATTGCTGTTTTGTTTAATTGTGCAGGAGAGATGGGGAGGGGAGCAAGTCATAGTCAGAGAATAACTTCGTGAAGTGGGTTCTCTCTGCCACTTTTATGTGGGATGTGGGGATTGAGTTCAGGTCCCCAGGCTAACACAGCAAGTGCCTTTACCACTGAGCCATTTCACTGGACCCCTCTTATTTCTACACTGTCATATTCACCTGTAGTTAATATTGAAATAGATCTCCATTCCGGAATCTTGTTGCAGTAGCCATTGCTGTCGGTCCATCTTCACCATCTAGACTCTGATTAAAGGCAGAGCGGGTGGAGTCAGGTGGGCTAAGAAGATACATCTGCCTTAGGGAGAGGTGGCCAATTGCTGCATCACACCATCAGCAAGGCAGGCATTATTTTTATTGCCTATTATACTTTATTCCTTTCTATTCTGGACACACTTTCTCTCCTGTTGCCAGTGCAGCCTTTCTTAAGAATCTTAGCCTTGAGGACTAATCTGACACCATCCAGGTTCAGCCTTTGTCCACCAGAGCAGAATCTGACACTGGCATCAGTTGCCATGACTATTCATGGAGCCAAGCTATTTCGGCTTCATATGGAGTAACTTGTACATTTAGTTCATTAATGTGGCTTTCAGTCTTACATCAAGAAAAAGCAAGGCTCAGCTTGAAAGTGGTCAAGTCTGGGTTTTCTTTACCCACCCCCCTTTCTTTCTGGAAACAACTCTATTGTAACACAGTTGAGGTTAGGCACCGAACACATATTAAGTAGGTCATATATGGGGAGGAATTTCCATACTTCATTTTTATATGAATGCTTGTACTTTAGAGTCACATATAGTCTGCCTCAGGACAAGTTCAAAGCCTGGACCCCTGGAAAAAAAGTCTTTATTAGTGTGTTCCCTATCACAGTCAGGAGGAGACAGAAATACTTTTCCTTTCATTATAAGTGATGAAATGGTGCCAGAGAGGCTTTGACTGAAGTAGACGCCCACAGGGACCAAGGAAGCTGCAAGTGTGACTTCATTTATCATCACTTATGTGATGGTGGATGTTCTTTACAGCAGGGCTATAGGATAGTATTCATGTATAGCTGTAGTCACTGTTTTTATTTGTAAATGTATTAATGTCCCAAACTAGTGAAACAGTGAGCAAGACTTCTCAGATAAGAACACAAATGTCCGACTTTAAAGAGACCTTAGCAATCATAACATTTTGCATATTTATTTAATATCAGGGGAAATGCGGCACAGAATAAACAGAGGAGGTATCTAGCTCACGGGGTGGCAGAGAAATCTAGTCGCCTGAAACTAAATGACCTCTCCGCTTGAGTTTGCTTTGGCACACAGACTCCCTGTTCCTTGTCAGAAGTGAGCATCAATATTCCGTTCTACTGTTCTTGTCCGGACTAGTCAGTCTCACGGCCACTGTCAACACTTCAACCACAACCCATTACTGAATTGTCACCTGGAATATAAAACCTATTTTGCCCCTGCAGAAGTA
Organism: Peromyscus melanophrys; assembly: GCA_902168415.1. Lineage (NCBI taxonomy): Eukaryota > Metazoa > Chordata > Mammalia > Rodentia > Cricetidae > Peromyscus > Peromyscus melanophrys. Next base: position 19,339 of record CABHPR010132057.1, on the reverse strand, counting down.
AAATGTTTAATATGATTTGGAAGCTAGTGCTTGATGATGGGCACCTAGTATACATCAGGGAGAGTACAGGCAGTGTTTGGTGGAAGTGTCACAGCGGCCCTATGAGGTTGACCCTGTTACCGACGTGATATCTGAAGTTAAGAGAGATTATGCACCTTGGTCAAAGCCACACAGCCCATCGGTCGCAGAATGCAGATTTGACTGGAGGTCTTAAAAAGAAATGTGTCCATATGTGCATGCATGTGTTACATTTCCGCTTTCTCTGTGCTGTTCCAGATCCTGTTTTCTTTCTGCTTTTCAGTTATCCTGATTCTGGAGAGGTGAGCTGCTTTTTCCCTTCTGAACGCAACAGTACGATCGGACGTTCCAAGTTCACTGGCTTTGAAACCCAAAGCACGCCTCTATCTTTGCCATCTCACCTCTGTCGTAACTTGCTGCAAGTCAGAAGAGATCTTTTCCTGAAAGTCTTATTTGGCAAAATATAGACTGCCTTTTGTTCATGATTTCTTAGGGCTGTGCTTACTGCACACCTTGTTTTATACATTTCCAACCCCCCTACCCCTCCACTTCACCCCCCCATCTCCATCCCCCGCTGGCTGCCTCACACGACTTCCTGACCATCCTCATCCTAAGACAAAAATGAACAAATTCAGCCCTGCCAGTTCTGGCATTATCCATGGAGCGAGAGCCAGGCTAGAATCAAATACTCTGGTGTTTTCTAGCCATTTGCTGGCAAGAAGAATTCAACAGATTTATGGCGGTTTTCAGTCATGTATAAATGTCACCCATAGATTGAGAGACATGGCATATATTCTAGGACCTCTCTCTTACTCAATCAAAAGTAGAAAAAGAAAAAACAAAACAAAAGCCAGGAGTGGTTTCTTAGCCATAACTTGGTTAGTGGCTCACAAAAGTCTGGAGCACGAAGTTCATAGAAGATCACAACAGTGTCCTTTTCGGAACATGGAAAGAATCCATGAGGTAGACCATGCCTAAACCAGTATCGCCAGCCTTGGATGGCCTTGCTTTGTCCCCAGATTAGAAACTGGGAATTCTAGCTGATGCCTTCCGTGTGGCCCTCATGGCCTGTTTCCAAGCCACAGAGCCACTTCTCTGACCAGTCCCTCTGTGAGCTTTGATATGGAGTCAAGGGCTATCAGTGGTACCAAATGATCATCTCAAAAGAGCAAACTTCATTTATCTTCCGGTTAAAGAAGTTGAAAACAGCAACCATTAGTGTTTGTATACTGAGAGTTAAGAATCCAGCTTCTCTAGTGGAAGCCATACCCTCCTCCTGTTTCTGAACTAACCAACTTCTGATAGCCACATGTTCTTGTCTCCTTGGAAAGATGAGCACATCACAGACCCCAAGGACATTGGCTGTGACTGTGTGCCCTGCTAGCATAAAACATAAGTTGCAAAAAGGAGTTTTTCCTATCTGCAGTCGCAGGCGTCACCAGTAAACAGTTTATTCTGTGCCTCGTTAATACTAAGAGGTACTTAATATAAACTCTGAATCATTCAAACTCTGTGCAGTGCTTGGAAACACAGCTGCACCTCCTGGTGTCTTGTTGGAATTCCTCTGTTTGGTCTCCATCAAAATCATGTAGCAGTCACTTGCTGGGAAGCAGAGGTATATAGTTATTGGTTTCATCATTTCTGTACATCTGTGTTTGTAAGCACAGGGCTGTTTGGTGGTATAGGCAAATGCCATTTGAGGTTCTTTGGTTGAGTCGCATTAAAGAAGTGCTGTGTCCGCACAAGTGAAATCTAACCAGCAGACACATCCAAACTAAATAATGAAAGCAGTTTATAGCATGTGCAGACAATTACAGGAATTCTTGGGAAAGAGAGATTCGGGCCTAAGGAGATGGACGACTCTGTGGGTAAACTGTTTGCTATACAAATGGGAAAAGTTTGGGTTCAAGCACCCAGAACCCACTTGAAGCTGGGTGCGTCTGTAATTCCAGCACTCTCACAATGACATGGGAAGCAGAGACAGGAGGATCCTAGAAGCAGCTAGCTCGCTAGCTTGACAAATACAGCAGCAAACACACAGACCCTGTTTCAACGCAGGAGGGAGGCAAGGACTGACACCCAATGATGTCCCCCACTGACCTCCGGCACACACACAGTGGCAGGCATGCTCCCCCCCCCCTC
>CABHPR010132057.1:0-17079 GCA_902168415.1 Peromyscus melanophrys | reverse complement strand
ACACACACACACACACACACACACACACACACACACACAGGAAGATTTTAAAAAGATAACATGCACTCATCTTGTACACATTCAGTGATGGCAAAGACTTACAGGGGGTAGTGCTGGGCATGGACACTGAATAGCATTCCACTAGACATGGATGAGTCAGATCTTACACACATACACACACACACACACACACACACACACACACACACACACACACACACACCTGCAATATGACTTTGAAAGCAAAGGCTTGAATGCCAATTTGCATGTCACTTATCTGCCCACTCTTCTATCTACAGCGTCCTAGCTTTGCTTTTCTTAGACTTTAACATCCTTTCTGCACTGTCCTTCCTCGGAGTTCTGTTCTTATGAGCATTAGTCACCGGTGCCTCCTCAACTGCCCCTTCCCCGCTGTCATTATGCCTGTAGTACACGGTTTACATTTAGCAAACATTTACTGAATTAAAATTCAATCCACAGTCTACTTCTCTATGACTTTTCCAATCCCATCCTATAAATTATTTGTTTCTGCCTCTGTCTGCTCCTATGTGCCTTCTATTTGCCTCAATTGTAACATCAAGTGTTATCGTTATTGTGGGAAAGATATATGATTGGTGGAATAGAATTCTAATACTCAGGCATGACGACGCTGAGCCCACCCAGGGGAGGTTAGCTAACTGAATCGTCTGAACAACACTGTGGAACTGGGAACCATTGTTCTTGTGATGTTGCAAATGACAAAGACAGAGGAGGAAACCGCTGTTTCAAGGTTCATCCAGTTCACACGTGGGCGATATAGCTCAATACAGCCCACTTCATCTCCACTCTCAGATGTGGAGCCTGGTCAACAAGTGAGCCATTATTTCAAGGTTCCATACAACAAACTGTGGCTAGGCCCCTCCTTCAAGGTACCTTTGCTCTCTATGAAGTATAAAAAAAATACCAAAAGAAGGAAGGCTGGACTAGCATGACAAAGAGAGCGCAAACTAGGCAATTCATAAATGCTAGAACCCTATTGCTGACAGCTATGGATATTGAAAAATTGGGATCAAAGTGTCAGCAAGTTTGGTGTCTGAAGAGCACTAGTTCCTCGCAGGTGGTACCTTCTAGGTGTCCTTACATGGTAGAAAGACCAAAGTGCCCTGGAGCATCCTAAGAGACTGGCTTCCTAAGAGGCCCCAATTCTTATATTGTCACTTCAGGGGTTAGGTTTTAAGAAGTGAATTGTGAAGGGATATAGAGAGCCTTAAAAAAATGTGGTGGTATTATGTTCCCCCAAATATTGTGCACCCTAATAAACTTTTCTGGGGTCAGAAAACAGGACAGCCACAATATGAAACATAGAGGATAGGCAGTGGTAGCACACACCTTTAATCCCAGCATTCCAGAGGCAGAAATCCCTCTGGATCTCTATGAGTTCAAGGCCACATTGGAAACAGCCAGGCATGTAACACACGCCTTTAATCTCAGAAAATGAGCCTTTTATCCTAGGGAATGATGGTAGAAAGGAAAGATATATAAACCAGAAACTAGAAGCATTTGGCTGGTTAAGCTTTCAGGCTTTGGAGCAGCACAGTTCAGCTGAGATTCATTTGGATAAGGACTCAGAGGCTTCCAGTCTGAGGAAACAGGACCAGCTGAGGAACTAGTGAGGTGAGGTAGCTGTGGCTTGTTCTGCTTCTCTGAACTTCCAGCGTTCACCCCAATAACTGGCTCTGGGTTTGTTTTTATTAATAAGACTCTTTAAGATGCATGCTACAAACAAAATCATAAGACAGGGGAAGGAGGGGCAGAGTCTGTGGCTCCATCTACCACCAAAGCCAGCTCACACATGCATATGATTTCTCAGGAGGGTTTGTTCCTCTTTGTATTGTTTCCTATACTTCCAGCTTCCAAGCCAGTAAAACAGTGGAGGAAGCCCAAGTTTATCACATGAAGTCGACATGGGAAGCAAGAGGTTCTGGGGATGTGTCATAGCCGTCTCTGAAGGGCTTTACTGTGTGTGGTTGTTCTTTTCCTTGCTTGCTGGGTATCAGGGAGAGCACACTGGGAAACATGGAGGAATTCCTTACCTCTCCCCACTTCCAGGCTACCGACTCTCCCACCAGAGCTGTGAACACAGGTGTAATGTATATCAGAGTTTAGTTTTGACTATTTACCAGTGTGTACCCATCTGGAAGACGTGACTAGGGGAAACAATATCTCCGCTTCCCTCACCACTCTTTATGTCCACTTCTTCAAATTCAAGCTGTCTGCCGTCTTTGGGACAGGGTTCAAATGCATATTGGCCAACAGCTTAGTTGTCACTGAGCATGTTCCAGGGCTTATCAGAACTACACAGTTAGGTAGAAGGGCTGCTACAGGAACCGGAAGGAGCGAATGGGAGAAGGAAGGTTCCGCCTACGTGCACTGAGCGGAGCTGTGCTGCGAAGACCTGCGTGGGCTCAGATGCTCCTGTGTATAAGATTTCTATCTAGGAAGATGAGAAAATTGAAAGTCTCCAAGAAGTGATTTTCATGAATTTTAAGTTTGGAAGTAGTTTTAGCAATTTTTCAAGTCAGTAATTTTATGAGTAAAGGGACCAAAAATATTCCTGCAGCAAGACTGTTTTGATCCTTTAAGTAAAGACTAGACAACAAACCCCAAATACATTTACGAATTTCCTAATCCTAACTTGAAAATAGGGGAGAGCTATTAAACATTTCATGAATGCATACCTCCCCCTCAAATAAATACAAGGTACTTTCTTCTCTTTGTCCTCCTCTTCAGTGCCCTCCTCCCCAGGTCTGGTGTCTTGTGGTGGTATTGTGCTCCCCAAAATATTGTGTACCTTAATAAACTTATCTGGGGTCAGAGACGGAATAGCCACAATATTAAACATGAGGATAGGCAGTGGTAGCATACACCTTTAATCCTAGCATTCCAGAGGCAGAAATTCATGTGTTCAAGGATACACCCAAGCATGGTGACCCACGCCTTTAATCCCAGAAAGCCAGCCTTTAATCCCAGGGAGTGGTGGTAGAAAGCAGAAAGGTATATAAGGCGTGAGGACCAAAAACTAGAGGCATTTGCCCTGGAGAGGCCTTTGGCCTGGGTAAGCATTTGCCCTGGAGAAGCCTTTGGCCTGGAGAAGCATGTGGCTGGTTAAGCTTTCAGGCTTCTAACAGCAGTTCAGCTGAGACCCATTCTGGATGAGGGCTCGGGGCATCCAGTCTGAGGAAACGAGACCAGCTGAGATTTCAGCGAGGTGAGATAGCTGTGGCTTATTCTGTCTCTCTGACCTTCCAGTGTTCACCCCAATACCTGCCTCAGGTTTGATTTTATTAATAAGACTTTTAAGATTCATGCTACAGTGTCTCTATACTTTTCTGTGTGCCGTTCACAACATGATTATTAAAATTTCTTCTTATGACCCGACCTTCTTGCCAGGCAAAATCAATCCTTTCTAGTCTACTCCATCCCCAGTGGCCATACTATATCCGAATGTAGAGAAAGGAAAGTCACTTTGAGAAAAGGGCAATAAGATTTGCACTAGACTCAGTTCTTCTGTTACTAATAAATTAAACTGTTTATCCAATTACTGCCACTCCAATTTCTGTCTGGAGACTGAAGGGGCTGTAAGTGCCAAGTGGAGAGATCACCTCCTAAGCCTCCCCCTCCCCAGATCCCACACTGGACTCTAGAAGCAGGCATCCCTGCCTCAGGAACTCAGACAGCCTGAATTACAGTATCAGAGGACAGTCGAGTGCAGGTCACAGGTAAAGAAACGGAGGAGGACCTGTCAGTCATTCCATCAGTCTCCTGTGAGTGACTTCCTTCTTCCACTGCTAGGCCACTGCAGCATAGAGGAGCCAGGAGGTCACATGGGTAACCCCAGGCCACCAGGGCCATGCTCCATCATTCTGGATGTTTATACTGGCCTGCTTCCAAGAAACTAAATATTTTCAGAAGTGGAGGAGGGGAGAATTAAAGAAAAAGAAAGTGCTTCTAGTTGGAGTTGTCTAGCACTGCCCTGCAGAATGGACTTGCAAAGAACCAAACCGAAACAGCCTTAGCCCATGTGGAATGTTGAAGGATCCTCCAGACTTGCTGGAGGATCCTGAATGGTCCTGAGGATGCTGAGTGACTCTGGCCTCGTTGCTAAGTGACCCAGGATGGCCTGCAGTCTTACCAGCAGTTCATGCTCTCTTCATTCCCTGTGTGGGCACAAGGAGACCCTTTGCCTTGACTTCCCTGACTCCTCGGCCTTACTTAGCTAATGCCCATGGATCCCTTGTGTCTCAGCCTTCATTTGTATCCTTTTGGGATACACTCCCACCTATCATTATCACCCTCATGTTCTGGAATAGGTGCTGGGAAATTGGAAAGCTTTCATGAAAGGTCCAGATAGAAAATATCTTTGCCTTGGGGGAAAAAAAAGAGATTTTTGCCTTGCAACAACTCAGTACTGCCATTGGAGGCATAGTGGACATGAGCATATTTGTGGTCTGTGTTCACTGTTTCAGTGAAACTTTATAGACAGATACAAATGATGAGTTGGCTTTTGCCAACAATAACCTATGTTTTCCCAGTCTCTTTATCTTCAGTCTGTCAAGACACACATAAGAGACCATAAGCATAATAAGCATGTTGGAAGTGTAAGTCTTTAATATCTATACTCCCAGACAGCCTACAGAGTACATGATGTCCAAGAGGAGTTGTGAATGAAGAAAGCGATGGTCTGGCAATCCATTGACCAATTAATGCATCCATCAATTTCCTGTGACTGACTTCCCTCTTCCATAAACTGTCTTTTCTTCATAAAATAAGCCATAAACAGTTTCTTTTGTTGTTGATCGAGACAGGATCTTATGTAGCCCAGGTTGACCCAGAACTAGCTATGTAGCTGGAGATGATCTTGAATTCCTGATCCCCCTGCCTCCACCTTCTAACACTGGGATTAAAAGCATGTACCACCAACCAGCTGTAAAATGTTTTGTAAAACACTGAAACTGTGTTTGGACTGGAATGGCAGATGGAGTTAGCAAGAAGTTTGCTGTGGTCAACTTTCTGAGAGGGGAGCAAAAGCACATAAATGCCTTCTTTTTTAAGACCGATTTTTAAAATGTATATGCACGGATGCTCTGCCTGCCTGTGTGCATGTGGTCTTGGAAAGCAGCTAGTTTTCGTAGAGGTCAGAAGAGACACCAGATGCCCTGGAAGCAGGGTTGAGCATGGTCGTCAGCTATGCTGTGGGTGCTGGGAACAGAACCCAGGTCCTCTGCAGGAACAGGGAGTGTTCTTGACCACTGAGCCACCTCTTTGCCCCGCCCCCAATTTCTTCTTTACAAAGTTTCAGGCCCCAAATCTCCAGTTCTTCCGAAGCTTCCAGATCCTAACTGGTCCTCCTTCCAACCCCAAGTGCTTGGTGGATCTGATAAAGGCCACTCATTCCTTAAGCTTTTGTGCTGGGACAGATAACAGTCTGCTCGATGTGGGAGCTTACTGAGACACTTCCCTGAACTGCCTTTGGCTCAGCACCCAGCCAGCCTGGCTGCTCCTAGACAAGCTTCTCTGGCTGTCCTGTCTCCCCAAAGCTGTAATAACTAGCTATAATGCCTGGGCAGACCTGGGTATCCTTCTATACCTGTCACGGAGTGAGGAAATCCCCTTCTGTCCCCTCAGTAGCTCAAAACCTCCTTTGTTTTCCAGTTTCCACATCCTTTGTACTCCTGTAAGAACCCCCCATCTCTCTCCCTTAGATCTCTCCCTTAGGTGTTCTGTGTGAGCTAAGTCCTAGGGGAGGGTGGATGACCAGTCCTGAGTATTCCCCTCCATGGCCTGAGAGACTTACTCAGAGCTTTGTAACCTTGACCCAACTATTCCTGGGACTTCTGGAAGACATACTGGGAAAAGTTCATGGAAGTTCCAATACAACACATGTGTAAGAATTGATTGGCAGCTACTCGATCAACAGATACAGGTTGAGTGACAGTCAAGGTTGTGGTTGTTGCCTTCTTTTTATTTGTGTTTGTTTTCACCTTTTTGAGACAAGGACCCACATAGTCTAGACTGCCTTGAAGCCCAGGCTTGAATTCACTGTGTAGCCAAGGATGATCTTGAACTTCTGATCCTCCTCCAGGGCTAGGATTACAGGCAGGCCTGTGGCAGAACCAGGGCTCTAGTGGGATTGTTTGGGCCTCTGATCCAGCCTGACCTGATACTTAGCATCCTTTCTGAAACTTCCTGGATGTGGAGTCAATGAACTATGATTTTTTGCTTAGGTTTGAGTCTGGTTTGGGACACTGCAGCTGAAGGAATTCTGAATAACACAAGGCATAAACAGTCCCACTAAGTACTTGGGAAAGCTGGGGAGCGTGGGATTCCCTATTCTGAGAAAGGAATTCTACCATTGGTTCGGCTCACATTTCCTCTTGACACTTTCTCCTGTGGTAAATGCACATGGGGATGTGACCCATTTTCTTGTAGAGTACAACTTTCAAGTCAGACACATACTGAGTGATACTCAATCTTGTCTTCTAATCACACAAGCACCATGGCACATATGCACCCACACTTATACACATGCACACACGAACGTTCATGCACACACATACACATACATGGTGAGGGTTGGAGGTAGGGACAACGACCAGAATGTATTCCCACCATTTCACCTTGGTTGAGGCAAGCTCTCTTATCATTTGCCTCTGCATGATGCCAGTTAGTTTTTCACAACTTGACACACGTTAGAGTCACTTTGGAAGAGAGAACCTTGACTGAGGAGTTGGTCTTTGGTCATATCAGCGGGGTGTTTTCTTGATTAATAATTGGCAGCAGAGGGCCCAGCACACAGGTGAGTGGTGTCATCACTGAGCAGAGGGTTCTGGGTAGTACAAGAAAGCAAGCTGCAAGCCAATAAAGTGGGCAGCTTCCTCCATTTTTCCTGCCTCTGCTCCTGCTTGAGTTCTTGTCCTGACTTCCCTCAGTGATGTGGGTGTGGAAGCCAAGTAAATCCTTTCCTCTGCCACACAGCTTTTGGTCAGTGTTTTATCGCGGCAACAGGGGAACATGCTAACACATGTGTGTACGAGGCTTCGCTGGCTAGTGAACTTCTAAGGATTCTCTTGTCTCTGCCTCCCTTCTCAATGTAGAAGCTCAGGGGTTACAGATGTTTGCCGCCATGTAGGTAAAGCACCTGGATTCTGGGGATCCGAACTCAGGTCCTCCTGACTGTGCAGTAAATGCTTTCCCCACTGAGCCGTCTCTTCAGCCCTGGCATACTCTTTCTTCAGAAGGAATTCTACTATAAATCACTTAGGTCCTTCGGCTCTTAATTTGTATTTCTGGGCTCTTGCAGTAAGAAAATACTAGAATTAGGATGCACATATAGACTTGGCTTTAAAAACGTTCATCTATTTCAGCACTATTTATAGTAGTTCAGCGTTTGAAACACCCTGAACATCCATCTGCTGGAAGTGGCAATTGCATGTGGAATTTCAGGAATGGCTTGGTTTGGGCTGAGTTGGCTGGAAGACCTATCCTTAGGAAGTTAGAAACCACTACTCAGTAAGGGTGAGTGCCGACCAGTCTCTAACCACTAATGAGGATGCATCAAAACATGTACACTTGAGCTAGGTGCCTTTTATTAGCTTATTTTACTAAAAGTGGGTGGATTTAATTTATTCTATGCATTTGTGGTTAGTAAAATTTATCCAAACAAATTAAAATGAAGAAAACTGGTTTATTTGTATGAGATTTTTTGTTTGAGAAAAAAAATCATGAAGTGGCTATACAGCATTATGTATGATATGGCATATATAAGTAAAAGAAAAATCTAGAAGGGCACACTCCAAAACAGTCTTTAAATATTCTGAGTAGTGGGCCTGTGATGATTTTTATTTTATCTTTTGTTGTTGTCTATCTGTTTTTAGTGAGTGTTTTGTTTATTTGTCTTTTGTGAGCATCTCCCCATGTAGCCCTAGCTGTCCACAGCTCACTCTGTACAATGGGTTTCCCTTGAACTTGTGATTTTTCTAAAATGCTGTAAATTTATTTATAGTTCTTTAAAAGTAATTTTACTGCACAAATTAAAATACTCTCCCTGTTAGAAAAAGAAAAATCACAGTACAAGTAGAATCCAAAATAAAAACAACTCTAGGTCCTTCAAATAACTGCTTTTTCATGACTCTTGAGTGCCCTTCCAAAGCACATACAAGCACATGCGAGGAGAGCCGAGATCTTCTTGGTATAAAAAAGTCTTCTGGATGCAGAAGTCAAAGCAAGCTGGCTGCACTACCTAGAGTCTGCTGCTCTTTACAGTTTATCTTGAGGAGATTTTAGGACCAGTGCTTATAATAAGTCCATGCCTTCTTCAAATGGTCATAGATTGTTCCACTATCAGAACGCCAAACCAGTTAGATAGAACTCATTTGCAAATCCCAAATCCCATTTCTACTTTTTTTTCAATAGATTTACACATATTCTAGGCAATAGGTGATTGAAAACGGAATTGGAAGGGCAAATGATATAAGCTTTTCTAAGATTCCATGGGTGCATGCTTTACAATTGAAAATATATACATATAAGTATGTTACTTTTAAATGGCATTGAGGAGGCACGGTTCTTTCATAAGTCCTTGTTAAGTTCAACTCCTGTTCTTTTGACCCATGTATTAAGCTTATTGAGGTGCCATGCCCAAAGGGCACATTCTCACTGAGAGGATGGCTAGAGTCCAAAATAACAGACTTAATATACAGTCCATGTTATCATCCCAGAAAATCTCAAGGCTATTTCCCAACACTGAAAACCTATTTAACAAAAGAACCAGCCAAAAAAGGTTGGCTGGAGGAACTGGAGCTGTCCTGCTGACTTTGGCATCAAAATGTCATGGAGATAAGCTTGAGAGATAGCTCAATGGTTAAATACACTTATTGCCACTCTTCCAGAGGACATAGGTTCAGTTCCCAGCACCTACATGATGGCTCAATCTGTAACTTCAGTTTCAGGGAGCGTAACATCCTCTACCAGCTCCTGTGGGTACCAGGTATGCACATGATACATATACATGCATGCAGGAGAAACACCCATGTATATAAAATAAAAATCATGTTTTGATGCTATTGAGAGAGGGGAAATGGTGAAAACCCTACAAAGCTTCCATATTTATTAAGAGTACCATGACAGGCTTGGTAGAAGCTAGGTGTAAAAGAGGCGGATTTTCACAAAAAGGGGGAAAGAAAAAAAAGACTGGACCGATGCTCCATAGAGCCATGGTTCAGACAAATCAGCTCTAAGTCATTCCAGAATATTATTACCAAGCAATGTTAGTGAACTAGGGTTGAGGCAATATACAAATGACAGACAATAATTCTCCTTGCAGCTGGGATCATAGCAGAAATCCGTTAATTGTGTGTTCAGGGATCAGATCAGAAAGGGACATTAAAGCAGCCATCTACATAGGAAGGCACGAAAGTGTATTTGCTCTGTTTCCTCCAAGGGGAGGAAGGTAAGTGTTGGCAACATTCCTCAAACGGCAGAAAATGTGTTTACTTGGATCACCCAGATGCAAGATTAAAATAACACCGTCCAACTAATTATCTCCCACTCCTTAAGCTTCTATTCTGGTAACCTTACTCAGCTTGTTTTAAAACATATTGTTTACAGAGATGGAGAGGTGGTTCCATGCTCAAGACCACATACTGCTCTTGCAGAGGACCAGAGTTTGGTTCCTAACACCCATATTAGGTGGATTACAACTATCCAGCTCCAACGGATCCGACACCTTCTTCTGGAATCTGCAGGCACTTACACTCATGTTTGCACAAAACCACACATATGCACATAATCAAAAATAAAAATATAAACCTTTTATATATGCATATATTTATTTGTGGCTCATATATTTATATATAAACAATATAATAATAGATTACGTATAGTTTTGCCTTGTGATTCTACCTCTAAAAAATGTTTGGTTTGCATTTTCTTAATGCTGATGCTAGAAATTAATCAGAGAAAATTAAGTTACATGAGGATATAATTCAGATATCAGATTAAATATATTTAGGAGCCAAAGAATAGAGTAAGGACCTAGAGGAATTAAAAGTAACCTACAGAATGAACAACACGGAGGGTGGAGGGCAGGATTCAGTCAGCAGAATGTCTGCCATGCAAGCTTGGGAGCCTGAATTCAATCCTCAGAACCTATGTTAAAAAAAAGCCATGTAGGGCAATGCCTGTCCCTAATCCCTACACTGGGGAATATGGGGGATGGAAGGGAGGCAGCACCAGGTGGATACTTGGAGCCCTCTGATCAGCCAGATTAGCCAAACTGGTGAACTCCAGGTTCAGTGAGAGACCCTGTCTCAAAAATACAAGATGGAGAGTGAATGATGAAGGCACTTGTCATTGACCTCTGACCTCCACACATGTATACATACACACATGTACAAACACATATGCACACATACAAATAGAATGAACAGTTTCATTGTGTATGTTTTCTGAACTGTATCCATCACTTCCAGTAGCTTCTTCATCACACTACTCAGCCCCATTCAATAGCTACGCAATGTGCCATCGCAGAACATTCTAGTGGAACATACATTGGAAATCATTCTCAGTGCCTCTCATTTGGCTTCCCTAATTTCCACAACTCCCACTCAGGTTTCCAAATGTCACCACTAGTCACTCCCATCTCGTTTTTTAGTCCCCCTTTTCATGTCATCTGGTAAAGGAACAGGAAAAGCTACAGCTAGTTAGAAGTTCTCAAAGGACAGGTGTGGTGTAGCATGCCTAATTCAAGGTCTGGAATATAACTCACGACTCTTACTAACTGTGTACTGACTAACTGACTGAGCTGTTAAGGAAGGAATGAGAGAATCTTCTGCCAGAACTCAACTGATCTTTCCAGACAAACAGTGGTCTTCTTAAAGGACAGCCAACAACAGACGGAAGTCTAAACAAGAGTCACTGGACAGTAGAGACAATGCTGTTCTCAATCTGTAGAGCAGACTCTTCACTTAGACTTCTGGACGCCATTGCATCTGTGTGCCCCTCATGCCTGTAAGGCTTCCTGTGACAGTCAATGCCGTGTGTGGTCTGCAGGCTTGCATGCCAAGAGAGCGCACATGGCTGTGGGAAGAATACTGCCCATGCGTTGCCTTAAATCTTGTCTCCGCCACTGCCATCTTTGCCAATCTTCCCATCATTTGCAAACGGAGAAGCAGCTCTAGTCAGCTGATCGCTTAACCACTGATTCCTCCTAAGCTGAGGAGCAAGGTACAAGAAGCAAAATTCTAAGATGGTCCTGCGGCCTTTGCCTTCCATGGTATGCGGCAAAAGGGACTTTGTAGGAGAAATTCCAGTAATGAGTAGACTCTACAACAGACCACCTGGAGGGGCCCAGCTCAGTCACCTGCACTCGAGAAGCAGAATGTTTCCTGGAGGTGGTGGGGGAAGAGGAAATCAGTGAGACTCACAGTGTGAGGCCAGGGCCAAGTGCCTGTGGGCCCAGCATTAGAAGACTGAAGCAGGAGGATGCTGCATTTGAGACCAGCCTCAAACTATAGAATGAGACCCCGATAGCATCACAAAAATACAAGGAAGGCTCGGTGGAAAGCGGGCATTCCATCGCTGGCTTCGAAGTGCTAAGCAGGAAGTCACATGAAAAGGACATAATGAGCACTCTTTTCTAGAAACAAATAGATAAATGCAGATCATCTTTGTGAGGAAAGGAGTCAAGAACATGTCAGCAAAAAATGCAGCAGAGTCAAGGTGAGCTCCGTTCATTCCATAGTTGAAAGGAGCTGAATTTTGCCAGCAGCCAGAATGGGCTTAAAGTGGATTTTTCCAGAATGTCCAGGTAGGCTGAAACCTTGATTTCAGTCCTGTAAAACCCTAAATAAAGAAACTTACTGAAGCCGCCCAGACTTCCAATTTCTAGAACTCTGAGGTATTGGCTGTTACTCTCAAAGTCTCGGTTTGTGGGCTGGGGAGGCGGCACTGTGAGTAAGGGTGTTTGCTGGGCAAGTAGGGGGGATTTTGGGAATTCTTTTAAGTACTTTGGTGTATGAGTTGTGTGCGATGTGTTGTATGTGTGTGGTGTATGTATGTGAGTGTGTGGTGTGGATGCAGGGGCTGAAGGGCAGCAGGTCCAGTGTCTTCCTCCATGGCTCTCCTGTAATCAGTCAGGAGCTTGCCCTTTACACTAAGCTAGCAGGCCAGAGAGCCCCCAAGATCCAGCTCGGCCTCCCACTGCTAGAGTTAATGGCATGTGCAGCTAATTTCAGCTTCTGTGGATGCTGGGGGTGCTACCCCACTCTCACCCACCAACTCGTGCCCCTACCAGCAACACAACATTTTATTTTTAATGTTTTATCTAGGTGTAGGTAGAACCGCTTGTATAAGCAATGACACCAAGAATTATTTTAAAATACTTCACTCATGAACACAAAAGCTATGAGCAACATGTGCCAAAAAAGGGATTGAAGCTTTACACCCTGGATCAGAGCTTAATGGCCAATTTTCAGCAGAGAGAAAAAAAAATAAGAATAAAGTAACTGTTAGAAAAGTTTGAGATTAGATTTAGAGCCGAAAGGGCTCGAATCTGCCTTGCTGATTCCTAATGACTGCTGAATAGACAATAAGTGATCTGTGTCTTGGTTACAGACTTGGAGGTAAATTGGCCCCATTAAAAAATAATTTGGAGAGTCGTATTGATGATGATAATGCTAATGCGGCAATAATAGCATTCCACTCTGACCTCGACTGGGTTTTGGTTCCAGCCAGCTTCCTCCTAGCCCAACCACTTAGCTCGCACTGGCTTTCAACTGCTGATCATCGTAAACGTTTGTAGCCACTCTTCAGGACAAAGGGCAGCCTCCTACCTCTGAAGTAAGCAAATAAACATGACAGTCAGGCCTTCCATGGATGCCCACCCGTGTGAGGCTTTTGGCTAATCTGACCTAAGACAGCAGACAGATTTAAGGGGCCTTTGCCATTTACTGAAAATCTATGTAACAGGAAGACTTACAGAGGCCAGTGATTCTAAAACAATAAACACAAAAGACATGGACTCCAGTCCAAACCCATACAAAACTGCCTGGCAGGTTGCAGAGAAAATCTAAACACTGAAAGAGAAACATGGCCACAAACCACCACGCTCCTGTCAGCCCATGTCAGCTATTTATAAACGCTTGAGGCCAAACTTCAGTGTTAGCTCATTTTCAAGCAAGATTTCTATAGTTATCTGGAAATAAGCCCAAAAATGGCCTCTTACCAAGGTAAGCAGACAAATCCAGGGCTGCGTTTTTACCACCTAAGAACAGTCCTCGGGTGAGAAGATTGGGCATGCTGTCCACAGCAGTCATCTTATGAACGGGAAGTGTGGTGCAATGGTGGATTTCTCTGACGGATGGACGGACGGACAAATGCAATACTTATCTTTCCTTATCTCTTTTCTCCATTCCTGGCTTTCTTCATTCTCTCCCCTTTGTAAGGTTCTGTCTGGGGTTGCACTTTTAAACAGATAGCTGCTTACTCACATATGCTACTTATCCTTAGTGAAGCTAAAAAAAAAAAAAAAAGTACAAAACACCCCCCTACCCACCACCGTGGCACTTGCCAATGAACTCTGCATGTGTTTGGGGCTGACCTCATCCTTACCTTCCCTCTAGGGCCCATCAGAATAATGGATAATGTAACTTCTCCCTGCTAATGTGTGCGCTGTAGCTGGGATTTTTGCTTCTCTGATTAATAGGTATGCAGGCCTTGCAACCCGTTCACTGTTTTCTTTAGATTAAGAGCAAGCTCGGTGTCTAAAAGCTGGAGTCCAAAGGGAGGGAAGGGATGCTTTTCAAACCATGGCAGAAGGAGTTGCTATTATTTACTTTCTACTTGCTTTTCACCTAGTAGTACAACTAGGCACTGATGGAGCAGGAGGGCCACACTGGCACACGCTGAGGTCTTGCTGAGTTGGCAGGAAAAGCCACCTCAGGTCTTCTCAGCCTGCCTCCCCTCTAGGGTGAAAGAGTAATAGTCTTGTCCCTCGGGGTTATGGAGTTATTTATATGTGTGTTGAGGGGGAGTGTGCACATGTGTGTGCCTGGGTGTGAAGGCTAAAGATCAAACTCAGGTATTGTTCCCCAGATGCCATCCATCTTGTTTTGTGAGACAGTCTCTCACCGGTCAGGAACTCACTACTTAGGGTAGTCTGGAAGCCCAGGGAACCCCAAGCATCCTTGTATTTCCACTTTCCACCTCTCAATCACAAATGAGTGCTGTTGTGCCTCGCTTTTTCCATAGCTTCCTGAGCTCAAGCTGGGGTCTTTGTGCTTGTAAAGCAAGCACTTTACCAACTAAGCTGTCCCCCCTAATCCTGTTAGAGATTATCTTGCCAGAAGACTATCTAATGTTGCCAGAATGGTTCTTAAATTCTCCAGGGAGCCTGATCAGGTCTCAAAATGAGCTTTGGCCTTGGTTAACTGGCTGACTGCTCAATGAAGGCATTATCAGATATCAATGCAGGTGTTACCAGGGACATCGGGTCCCCATCTTAGGGTTCTTAGTCTCATTGATCAAAGAATTTCAGAACAGATTTGAAAGGAAGCTGGAGGGAAATTTTATTCAAATTTTAAAGAAAGATCTCAGAGCTGGCAAGCTGTAAGTCTAAGCTGCTGCCCTGAGGAGGGAGATTATTAGAGAACTAGAGAAAGCCATGCCATTTGAATTAGGCTTGGTGGTTAATCAGGTGGTGGACGAGCTGAAGACTGTCCATAAGGCTGGAGGGTGAGGGGAAATTTAGAGAAGGTGCCAGAGAAAGCATACCTTAAGCTCTGGTCAGCATCCAAAAGACAGCAGAGAAGAAAAGGGGGGAAGTTAGGACATTGAATCTCATGGTGACTGTACTGACCGCACTTGAGGGGCGGGAATTCTGGGAAAGAAAGTAGATTATCTCATTAAACAGATAATTGTTCCTCCTATCTCTTTAGTATGACTTAGGGTGGATCTGCCTTGTGAAGGGGTGGTCCCTTAGTCAAGTGATTATCCAGTTCAAATGGATTCATAGGTCTCCAACCAGGCCAGAGATACCATTGTCTTGACCAGAATGAAATTTAATAGTTTTTCCTTCATGGGCATTTACTGATACTGTAACATAGGTCCACATATGGAAAGGATCTCTTGGGTTTGTGGACACTAAATATAATGGTAGAATTAACCCGCTGTGTTGAATTGATACTGATCTTTACAAACTTACGGAGAGAATAGTCCGTGGTAGGCAAGAAAGACATGCCGGCTTGATCAGCTCCTGCTCATGGCGGTGGCCATGTGTCACATAGTATGAGGCGACAAGTAACGGAAAAGGCTTGGGCAGGAAGTAGGGTCAGGTTTTACCCTTAAGGCCTGTCCTCCTGACCCACTAATGGCCCATTTCCTCTAACTATAGTCCACCTCCTAGAGGTTCACAACCTCCCCAAACAGCTCTATCTGCTGAGGACCAAGTGTTTGCACATTGAGCCTGTGAAGGACATTTCACATGTAAACCATAACAAGTCTTATTTCTAAAGGGACCTTGACAAGCCCTGGAGAGTTACTCTTGCTGCCACAACAAGGCCACGACAGCTCAGAGCTTCTTGGGTTTGGTCCCAGTAGCAACAGTGTCTAGGGACCTCTCAGAAATGCAAATTCCTAGGCCCCTGTCCTGACCTGATGTTTTGAAATGATGAGGACGAAGCCCCTAAAATAGGTGTTAAGAAGTCATCTGGGTAAATGAGATGTGTGTTAGAGAGGAACATCCAGGGCCTCACTTACAGGGTGTGAGATGAGATTGGCCATCTTTGGAGGAAGCTGTCAGAGGACGCAAGCTAAAGGCCAGGTCTCCACGCTGGAAGTGGCTTGGTCCTTTGAAGAGCACATGGAGCTAAACAATCAGTCATCATCCTGTGAAAGTCTATCTAGGTAAGGATGCTAAGCTCAGTTCAACCGAACAGCCGAATGCTGCTTTTATTCACTCTGTGGTATTAGAGACCAGTGCTAGGAACTAGGACAATGTAGCCTTTCCACCCTGCCAGCACTGAAACCAAGAAGGACGACGAAGTAAAAAGCTCCAATGTGCTTATTCTAAGGACAATATTTCAAAGTCAGGCAGAGTGAGGAGCAAACATGGCTGCTGGATTTCATTGCCTGAGAACATGGCTGTGCTGGTGTTCTTTTGTTCTTAATCTTGACCCCCCCCCCCCCCCCCCCCCCCGCTCCCCATCTCACATAAGTGGTAGCTAACGAGTCAGACTAGCTCCGTGTTAGTTTCGCAGATAGGCTGCAGCTGAATGTCATGTGGGCCAGTGGTCTTTTCCTTACCATAACGATTGGTCAGGAAACCCCAGCGGGTCAGTGAGAACAGGTGTGTCCTTAGTAGAGAAATCAGAGTGGTCCAGGCTGGAGATGTTCACTGATCTGAATGAAGCTCCTTGTTAGCCGCACTGGAGATGGAGAGAGAGTTTACTTCCACAAATGATGCCTACTTTGGGCAAGGCTGACCCATGGAATCATAAATACCAGGCACTAGTATTATCAGTTTCATCCTTCAGCTTGTTGTCCCAACTCTTCTACGGTGTGGTATTTAGAAGAACTTCTGAATGAGGCTAGAGGGAGGAGGGAAGGAAAGACGGGAGGAAGAAGGGACTTGCTGATGAGACTAGAGATAAAGAAATACTCAAACATTTGAAAACAAAACAAAAGTCATATCAAGAAGGAACATGATGGAAATCACTTACATACAAGTCTAGTGGTATAACACTCAACAACTGAGACCTCAATATGTTAAAAATTACCCCCACCACTGGGGTCAGGACTCAGAAAGGTGTGACGCTTGTGATGTAGAATGTATATAATAAGGCGAAGAGTGGAAGGAAAGACCCTTTGAGGCACGTCAGAGATCTCACAGCAAAAGGAAATACGCTAAGTGTAACGAACTGATGAAGAAGCCAGCAGCTGGAACAGAAAGAGCAAGAATAAGCATGGTACACAGGCACTCAAATAACCGTGGCATGCCCCGCTGGGTTAGGCGGTTGTTGCCTTTGCACTGTGGAGCAGCTGGCT
>CABHPR010132055.1:15023-42052 GCA_902168415.1 Peromyscus melanophrys | reverse complement strand
CCAGCAGAGAAAGGTGGATGCACTGAAAAGCAGCATTGTAGACATCAAACCTGGGACTGGATTTCTAGAGTTGAGGTTTTCTTTGTGATTTGCTTAAAATGTTTGTCAACTTTCTGTTACTATAACAAATGCTGGAGGTAGTCAGCTTTTAATAAAGGGTTTATTTATATTCATGATCTTAGAAGTTCTAGAAAGTCCATGATTGATTGGACTCTTGATTTCAGCCTATGGCAGTATATCATGCTGGGGAAGTTGGCCAGAGCAAACCACTCATTTGGCCAGGAAGTGAGGAAGAGAAAGAGGAGACTGGGATCTCCCAGTTCTCTTTGAGGGCTTGCCTATAATGACAAAAAGATCTCCCATTGGGTTCTACTTCTTCAAGGTTTCCCCATCATGTCCTAATGCCACCACACTGGGGAACAACTCTTTTCCGTGTGGACCTTTGGGGGACTCTGAGGATCCAAACTATAATGGTAGATACAGCTCTCTGAACCTGTTGTTGCCTCATCCATAAATGTGAATGTAACCCATTTGATAGGACATGGAGAGAATTAAGTGGGACCGTGAAGCATCTAGCACAGTGACTCTCACATTTCCACACTTAAATGTCTATCACTGGCATATTCTTAAGGACCTCGTAAGTAAGAAAAACATACAATTCTCTCTCTCTCTCTCTCTCTCTCTCTCTCTCTCTCTCTCTCTCTCTCTCTCTCTCTCTCTCTCTCTCTGTGGCTATTCTCACACCAGTGTTTTATTGTTACAAGGTACCTTTCTTTTAGTGAATTAAAAATATTTGATGGAATTGAAAAGAACAGCTATAAAAAATAAAAATAAAATAAAATGCCTTATGGAATTATTTGCCCCAATGTCTGTGTGAAGTACATGGAAAAAAAGACACATCCCTGCTCAAAAATGCAGATTCCTGTTGTAGAATATTATTTTAAGATATGTTACTTTTGTTTACATTGCATTTGTTTAACTCTGTGAAGCTGTGTTACTTTGCCTGTCTAAAACACCTGATGGTTTAATAAAGAGTTGAACAGCCAATAGCAAGGCAGGAGAAAGGATAGGTGGAACTGGCAGACAGAGAGTATAAAGGGAAGAAAAGGAAGGAAGGAAGGAGAGAGAGGAGGAGGTTTCCAGGGGTCAGCCACCAAGTTACACAGCAAGCCACGGAGTAAGAGTAAGATTTACAGAAGTAAGAGAATGGGAAAGCCTAGAGGCAAAAGATAGATAAGATAAATTAAGTAAAACTGGCTAGAAATAAGCCAACCTAAGGCTAGGCATTCATAATTAAGAATAAGCCTCCATGTGTGATTTATTTGGGAGCTTGGTGGTGGGTCTCCCCAAAAGACCCCCAAAAAGAGGAAAAACAAACAACAGATTCCCAAGACAAACATGTGCCAGAGTCTGGGCAAAAGACTGTCCAGTTGATAGCAGGGAGATGTAGTTCTTCTGCATCTGAGACTAAGAAGCTTGTGACCTGGGCCAGTCATCTGTCTTCTATGAGTCCCATGACAGAATAAACAGCTGTTGGGCTACCTCACTGTCAGAGTCTCTTCCATGCCTCTAGGACAGCAGTGTTGGTTCAATGGTCCCTTCTTGAATATTCCCTTTTCTCAGGGAATATATTTCTGAGATATCAAATGCTCACAACGTTGGGCCAACGTTCATCGTCTTCAGGAGAGGTGGCAGTGCCCTGGACTTGACATTGTTGAGTATTGGCTGGAGGATCCATAATAACAGCTATGCCCATGGCCTCCCTAGAATAAGCTTTCTCTCTAGAAGTGTCTCTAAGAGTGGTACATTTTCAATTATTCATGAAGATCCTTTGCAGTTATTTGGGAAGTAAATGGAGTCTTAGTAATAGCAGCTTGTTCATCCTTCTCCCAGTTAAAGTCTATTGAGATGTCAATCTGCTGAGAACACCAGGACTTGAGATTTCAGGGCTAGCCACCAAGCCAAGTGAGAGACAGCAGAGTCCCAACAGGCTAAGAGACAGTTAGTTGACTTAGAGGAGAAGAGTGAGGGTGCTCTGTCTTCTAAATGTAAAAGGACAGGTGAGAACCAACCTCCTGGTGTGACCTCTTAGCCCTTCTAGGGAGATTTTTGGGCCCCGTTGCTCTCCTTGCTGTCTCTCTACCTATGCTGGTGAGATAGGGGCCACCTTCCCCTCCCAGCTCAGTGGTCAATTTCCTTGAGTTCTACTGTGTAGAGCTGACCAGGGAAAGGTGAGATGACATGACAATACTGGTGCTCAGACTTCAGAAAGCACTGGGAGAGTGAAGACATTCAGGTAATGGACATGGACACACACACACACACACACACACACACACACACACACACACAATTTGAAGCCACTGAACTTTAGTGCTGATAGTTGGAAAGTGGTACCAGCATGAAGCTGTCAAGGGCAACTCACTGCAATTCAAAACACTGAGCTGATGACAAAGTGAGAAGCCAGCAGCTGTGATCTTCATTCTTATGAGAGACTCTGAAAGAAACCCACATGACAAGGAACCAGTGGCCAAACATGAAGACCTAATCTTGAATCGTGATCGGGAAGACCATGTTTGCCGTAATACAATGTACATCTTCATTAGAAATAGTAGAATGGTTAAGAAATACCTTCTATGTTAAAATCTTAACCAGGTCAGAGCTGACAGAATATCATGCTTCAGCTTTTCAGGACGCATCAACATATAACAACATGTTGCCATCTTTCCATGTTAGAGGTTGGTGTATGCTTGCCATGGCTCCCCAGATTTTATTACATTGAAACCAGCAATCTTAAATAATGTTTGCAGTTAAGACATTCTGTAAATTGGTACTCAGCCTGCTTCAGGATCAACTCAACTGTGAGAGGAAGAACATATGTGCTTCTCCATATGTGTGGCTAACTGGGTGAGGATGGGTCCCATTACAGAATGTTAGACTCAAGCCAAGTCAGGAACATGGCAAACCTGAGTCAGTGATCAAGTGTACATGGAAGAATATCTCTGTGTTGAATTGTCAACTGATGTCTTGTGGTGTCCACACGCTGCCCCAGATAGTACCCCTGAGTTATGTCTAGAGTCTCCTTTTGTATTTTGGCTTTCAGAGGCCACTCCCACACCATGCTAGAATTTTGAACTGGCTTGATCTTGTGTAGGCATTTGGATGGCTTTGAGTTCACATGTGCATTAGCTGTGTCATTTCCAGAAGTGAACATTTCACAGGACTTGTCTCCACCCTCTAGCGTTTACCTTCTTTCCACCCCATCTTCCATAATGTTGCCTAAGCCTTTAATGGGGTGGTTTGTCTAGATAGTCCATCTTTGGCTGAATACTCCTAGTAGCTTATTCTCAGGTACTTGAGTGTTTATACATCTCTGCATGAACTACTACCTTCTGGAGTCAAAAGAGCCACTAATCAAGGTTGACAGCAGCACAAACCTGTGGCTACAAACACAAATTGAAGGGAGCTTGACAACAGACGCATTGAACAAATAGCGTGAATAGGTTCTCTCCTTTGACCTATGACTTCCCTAGCTATAAGCTTTGACCATGTTTACAGTATCAGTAATAAATTCTCTTCAGGGGAGCAGGCTTCAGATGCAGTCAAGAGAGTGGCTGGTTACCCACATACCAGTCTTGCCACTGCTGCACATCTTGTCTGGCAAGTCAGTGTTTAGCACACAGGGTCCAGCACTGCGTAAGACCATTGATGTATTTTCTTCTTCAGCAGCATACACATATTTTCCATCACTATGAAAGCTAGCCATAAGAGAGAGCTTAGTCAGTTCAGTTGACTTGTCTATGTCCTACAGTGGATGTCTGTTGTATCTTCAGTGATAGGATCTAGTTATGGTAAACAACCAAGAGCAATGGTAATAGCCCAAGTGCTTCTGGGGCCTCTCTGACCAATAAATGGTAGGGAGGTAACCTGTTTCTGCCACTGAGATTTTCATCTAATAACCCACTAACCCTCACCTTCTGGGAGAAGCATTGTTCAACCAGATAGGATACTTACCCACTCTTCAAATTCATATATACACATATTTTTCAGAACGAGTGGGGTTTCATAAGGCTTCTCATACACCCTTAGTTTTGGTTAAATCAACCTTACCCTTCCTTTTCTCCACCCTCTTGCTTTCATTTTGCTTAAACTTTTGGCTCCCCACCCTTATACTTCCATATACCATGTGCTCTACTAGTTCCTTTTATTATAATTTTTACTTAGATCACAAGATCGTGCATTCCCATGTAGCTTCTTCATATACATTTCAGTTTGAATAACCTTTGATCTTTCTGTCTCTTTAACCTATGGACAGAAAAGAAATTGATTTTTTTTCTAATCTTTAGAATCAGAAAGCTCATGTTTTACTTATTCTGAAGGACAGACATGTAGAATAGACAGCCACATGTCTGTCTTTCCTTTCTTCCATCACTTACCCATGACCATGTCTGTCTAGTCTGTCTATAGGATTTAAGGAATTGGGTCATGGAATAGTGATGACTGGCAAGGGTGTGGTCTATTGGGCAGGTCCATGGTTGGGGACACAGGTAGGAGTTGGTGCTGTGTTCATGAGGCTCTGAGCACCTTCACTTGGTTAGATTTGTCTCAAGCTCATGTCAAAGTAATCTGAAAGTCAATGAATGTAGATATTGATTACACATAAAACGTTTTTACAACACCCAGTATAGGGGCTGGATAAATAAGTAGATATAACTTAGATACAAGCAAAGTTGGTACATGACACTAACCATACTATTTTCACATCTTTTTAAGCTTCCATGTCCTGTATCTGCAGAATAAAACTATAGTATCTGTAATAGGGAGTCGTTGTGAGGATTAAATATATTATCATCCATGTAGTTTTTAGTCTGTGCCTGTGTATTTACTAATAGGTAGTGTTGGCTTTAGTCTAACTGGCAAAAGCTATGAAACACGCTATCAACCACAACTAGAGGGTGGTTATATTTTTTGGCAACAAGCTTTTTGTGTTTTGAAAGACTATGGTATTCCAGAAGGTAATCCTCTGTGTAGAGTTGGGCTATCTACCAGCTAACTGATTATATAAATTGAGATCTAGCTGCTGTAGAGTATTCTTGGGGAGTTATCTGGGAACAGTGAATGCCCTGCTCTGCCTTCTGCCTCCCTGAACCTTCAAGAAGGATGTGTATGTATATACAGATATATATATTATCTATCTATCTATCTATCTATCTATCTATCTATCTATCTATCATCTATCTTCTATATCAACTATTTAATCTAACATCTATCTATCTATCTATCTATCTATCTATCTATCTATCTATCTATCTATCTATCTATCTTTATTGTTTGTCTATCATCATCTAACCTAATTAATCTCTGTTTATGTTATGTACTTGAGAAAAATGGCGATTGACACATTTCTTTATTTTTATGTATCTGGGTGTTTTGCCTGCATGCTTGTGTGCATACTATATGTGCAGTGCCTGCTGAGTACCTCAGATCCCATGGAACTGGAATTATAGAGAGTTGTTAGCAGCCATGTGAGTGCTGGAAATCTAACCCTGGTCCTCTGGAAAAGCAGCCAGTACTCTTAATCACTGAGCCATCTCTCTAGCCCTTGGTGACATGTTCTTAATAGAAGCTTTCTTTTTCTTTTGTTCTTTCCTGGTGTTCTATGTGTATAAAGGTAGGAGTGGGTGAAAGTCTAAATCAGGAAGCTTATTCAGGTCTGGTGGCTCATAAGGAATCAGAAGCACCCTCCTGAATGCTTCTTATGATGGTGCCACAACCAAGAACTGCTTCCTGATTCCCCTGTCAGCATCTTCTTTCTATTGCATTACTAATGCTATTGTGTAGAACCAAAGAAGATGCTGGCCTGAGCAGAAATAGAGGTTGATATGGTTCTGGGTAGGGTTTTGTTGTTTGAAGGATGAAGACTCTATCTTCTTTCCCCTCTCATCCTCATCTTCCTGTGTGTTGAATTTCTAATCTATTTGGACAGAGCTTCAGGCATGTTTTCTTGGACTCGTGGGCATTAAGGTCAGTATCCTTGTAGTGTGCTTTTTTCTATGCCCTTCTTTTCTGACATAGTCTGGATGGTGTTCTCTCTGTCGTACTTCCTTAAGCCTTCTGTCAGGTGGGTAGGTTAGCTGAGTCATCAGCCATGGTCGTTTGAAAGAAAATGGCCCTCAAAAGGAGTGACACTATTAGGAGGTGTGGCCTTATTGGACCAGGTGTGGTCTTGTTGGTTAAAGTGTGTCACTGTGGGAGTGGGCATTTCTATAACTGTCAGGAAGCCACCCCAATTAAAATTTTTCCTTTCTGAGAGTTGCTGTGGTCATGATGTCTCCCTGGCTGAGCAAACATGACAGCATTACCTCCTTTAGTTCTAGGCTTTTTAATCCCCTCTTAGATTTTTACACCTAAATTCCTATCTTTCCTAATTCCATCTCTTCCTACATTTATTTTCTTCTGTTTTTATTTTCTTTGTCTTTGTTTTGCCATTCCTTTAGACTCTGGCCCTTAGAGATTTATCCTTCAGGAATTGATGTTCTCTTTACATCTTCTTCTATACGATCAATAAAGATATTAACATACTCTCTAGGCTTTGCTCCAACCTGATCATAGTATGGCCACTTGTGAAGGCCTCTGCTCAAGAAAAGAAACTGCATTTTATTCTAATTTCTCTCATTCAGCAGATCTTCCCACCCAGGCTTTTAATCATCCTTCATGGTTCTCATGTGAGAGGCTTGTGGCAGGTGCATGAATGGCTCCGAAGATAAGACCCTGTAAATAAAGCCTCTGATCCTGTGAATGCTGAGAGCTGGCAGCACACAGAGTCTAGCCAATTTGGATTAATGTTTCCAGGGAGATTTTGGAAGATGCCACGTCATTCATCTCTCTGAAGTCTCACTCTCTCATCATGCCTCCAGTTTTCTTGGCTGCTTGCTTGTTTTAGTCAATCAGGAAGAGAAGTCCCGTCTGTGGTTGGGTGTGATTTGCTCCTTATAAACCCCAGTTGCTATTCCGTGCCTGGCATCCACTGTCCATGTTTAAGCCCTGCTCCTCCAGTTGCCACATATCAGAAGCAGCTTGAACCAGATTTACCTTTGGTCCATGTTGTCAGAGGGAAAGATAATGTGGTAAAATGGAAAGACAGGGTAGACTGATGCATTTTCCCAAACAAGTGCTCCCTTGTAGCTGCTCACATCTTAAAGAGGATGGTCATTTACTTTGTCTTCTCTTACCAGAGTGACAAACTGCTCAGAAAGAGAACTTGGGAAGTAGAGACAACCAGGAAATTATCCTTGACCTAGAACCCAAGTCACCACCATTCACATCTTAAAGTATTTCCTGAGAGCCCTTTGTACATATTTACAACTTTGCTTTTCCATACAATTTTATCATTGTCTCTGTATTATTACATAATCACAATTTTAAATGATTGTATGGTATCCAGTCCAAGTAATGTAATCATTATGATTGTATTAGTCATTTTAATGATAAACTCTGCTATAAATAACAATGATGTGAATGTCTTTGCACATACCATTTTCTTATAGCTTTTTATTTGTGTGTCTATCTAATTTTTGCAGTGCTCAAGATTAAACCCAGCACTTGGCTTACTACTGAGTCACATCTTCAGCATGCAAACAGCTTAGATTCCTAGGAGTAGGGTTAGTACTTTAAGGGGGATATGGCTACAATGCTTTATAGGGTTTGAACAATCAACAAAGCTACTCTCAGCCTATAAATGTGCCTCTTCCTCCCTCTTGCGTTGGGGTAAAACAATTCTCCCCACTCAGTTCCTATTACCCTATCAGTTGCTCAGACAGACCTAGAAGTATTCGCAGGCACTCTGCATTCTCTTCTGCTATGTTCATTGTATCAACAGTAGCGGCAATAACATGTTGCTATCAGACACATTCCTGTTACTAGCACTGTATAGTAGAAATAGGTTTACGTTGCATGTGTAATGTTAAATTTTCTAGCACATGTATTAATAAAGATAAGAAGAAGTAGGTAAAATTAATGGTGTTTAAGCAAACACATTCAAGTTATCATTCTTTCAGACTATTGTGGTGGTATTGTGTTCCAAAATATTGTGTACCTTAATAAACTTATCTGGGGTCAGAGACAGAACAGCCACAATATTAAACAGAGTTTAGGCAGTGGTAGCACACGCCTTTAATCCTAGCATTCCAGAGACAGAAATCCCTCTGGATCTCTGTGAGTTCAAGGCCACATGGGAAATGGCCAGGCATGGTGATACACACCTTTAATCCCAGAAAGCACGCCTTCAATCCCAGGGAGTGGGGGTAGAAAGCAGAAAGGTATATAAGGCGTGAGGACCAGAAACTAGAGGCCTTTGGCCTGGAGAAGCCTTTGGCCTGGAGAAGCATGTGGCTGGTTAAGCTTTCAGGCTTCTAGCAGCAGTTCAGCTGAGACCCATTCTGGATGAGGGCTCGGGGCATCCAGAATGAGGAAACAAGACCAGCCGAGAAGTTGGCCAGGTGAGGTTAGCTGTGGTTTATTCTGTGTCCCTGACCTTCCAGTGTTCACCCCAATACCTGCCTCAGGTTTGATTTTATTAATAAGAACTTTTAAGATTCATGCTACAGACTATGGCACTTGACACGCAACAGGTCCTCAGTTGCCCTGGGTTGTTGGTAGCTGCAGTGTTGGATAACACAGACTATGAGCAGTGGGCTAAAGCTCTGTTGAATTCTTTCATCTCTCTATTAATTAAGTTGTTAATATACTTCACTAGTTTTTTTTTCCTGTCTCCATGTTGGTTTATTCAATAGCAAGCTCTGAGATGAGGCCTTGATTGTACAGGTGACTGGCTGGGAGGTGACCTCAGAAAACAGAGGAGTCATTGGAAAAGACAGAAGCTGAGGGAACTAAGAAAGGGTATAACAAAGAACAGCTTTTTCTTGAGGGAATTTAACTTTGTTGGGGACAACTGAGATACTGAGTGAGACAGATCTCAAACTGCTCCCCCATTAAGGTGCAGGGACTAGAAGTCTATATCCTGGCCCTTCTCCTCTATTAATAATGGGCTGTTCCAGCAGTATCAACTTCATCACACTTCTGGGTTGTACTGCTAGGAGCTAAGCACTCTTATGGTTATGGAGATACCTAGTGAGCAAAGGAGAAAGATGCAGGTCTTTCAGGTATCACAGAGAGGAGTGGGTGTGTGAGGTTGCCTACCTTATCCCTGTAAACTCAGGAGGGCCAGAGAAGGGTTTTCTTGTGGTATAATAGGAGGGGGTCTTCTTGAATGGGCGCTGTTCCAGCCCAGGTCACTCCCAATCCATCACAGGAGATTCTGTCTGTGAGTGTAGTTTAAGCAGCAGACACTGATTCTGACTAGTGAAAATTTTGTTGAAGACTTTTAAGATGGAAACCTGCTGGCCAGGCTTGGGAGCAGGGGCATGCAGTTTTGTTGCATGACTTGGTGAGCTGTATGTGTAGTTAATATCCTGTTGTAGAACACCCATTGAAGAACGGTCTAGGGTCCTCTCTTCAGGGACAGAGAGTGGGAAGCAGCCACCATGGCATCCCTTTGGAAGGTCACCACCTAAATTTTTGTCCCATTTCTACTACACAAGGGAGGAAAGAGGACTTCGTGGTAAGAAGGCAAATTTCTATTAGTGAATGAATGCTGGACAGCTGAATAAGGACAGAGGACCACTCTAGAAGGAGACTGTGTAAGGCTGTGCTGGCTGGTGGCCTGGTTTTGATAATGCAATCATTATCCACCCTGGGAGGAAGCAGGGTGATGGGCATGTGGGTGGGACCTCTCTGTGTTATTTTTGCAATTTCTCGTGGGTCTATAATAATTTCGATACCATTTCAGTAAAAGGCTAAGAAAAGGAGAAAAGGAAAGGAAATGGGGCTTGGTAATGCATATTCATTTGGAATTAAATGTGGAGAAACTGGAATATTTAAAATTCACCGTTATACTTACTATGGGGGTGAGCCTCAAAAGTACCGGTCACCAGGGCTTAATATTCAGATGTACCTCCACCAACCCCAAAACTGAGACAGTGAATCATCCATTTAATTTATGTTCTTGCTCTGGCTGATTGGTTTTATTGTTTGAAGTTTATATTAAAGGGTATGGTATTGGTCTGTTCCAAGTGGGTTGGACAGAAAATAAGTCTGAATGGTTCAAACTCTGCTCTTCTCCTACTGACTCCAGACAGATTTCACTAATGTGGACATCTGAGGGTTGGCAGTGGTTTGATGGGATGAGCTCCTAACTAGAGGTGATCCATTTCCAAGGCTCAAGGAAGGCTTGCAGCATCATTGACAGCAAGCTGTGGCTCAGCCTTCAGATCCTTGAAAGGTACTCAGCCAGCTGAAGCTGCTGGTAGGGAGGAGGTGAGCCAGACCATGTTTCTTGAGACTTTCCCTGAAAAGAGCCACTGTTTCTCTGTGTGGTTTCCCAAACAGAGCCCAAGTTCTCCAGTGTGACTGCTGATAGGAAGACAGTGAAAGCCCCAGGGAATATGAGATGCTCTCGTTATTTCTACAGCAGCTGAGTACTAACCACTGAGTGCCATCACTTTGTATACAGCCACTGCTTCCAGATAATGGGTACTGGGGAGCCACTACTTGTATAAACAAGATGTATAAAACTCCCACCCCCATTCAGCCATGTTTCCACTCATCGCTCTGTAATGAACACTTGTCCAATCAGATGGCAATAACCGTTCTCCATCCATCCTCTCAGCAATAACCGTTCACAGTGTTAGAGAACATGAAGCCCTGTTCTCCCCACATCTAAGTTATTCTCAGGGAGTAAACTCATATTCACAGAGCACTGGGACCTTATTCATTTAGTACTCAGTTCCACAGGGCCCTGCCTATAAATCTGTGTCCAGCCCAGGCAGGTAGAACCAAGGTTCACAATGTACATGCTACTAATCCAAAGAAGGCAGAATACTTATTAATATGATCTCATTCTTCCTCTTGGTACTCACTGAAAGTTGGGAGGTAGGTGTCTGCAGATGCTGTTCAATGATTTGTCTTTGTCTTGTGACATCTGACAGTGCCCATTTTCTTTCAAAGTTTGTGAGAAGAGGAGCCCACTTGAGGCAGGAGAGATGGTGCAGTTTCTGAATTTGATCCCTCAGAACCCACAGAAAAAGGGGTGTACAGTGGTGTATGCCTGTAATCTCAGTGCTGGGTATACAGGAAGATCCTTGGGGCTTCCTGGTCAGCCAGCACAGCTGAATCAGTGAGCTCTGGATTCAGTGGGAGACTCTGTTTCAAAAAGTAAGGACACACACACACACACACACACACACACACACACACACACACACACACACACACACCACTTCACTAGCATTTCTGAGGGCTTTCCAAAGAACTACAGTGTCCCCGAGGAGGAGGAGGAGCATGGGATATGGAGACAGGGAGCATCCAGATGAAAGTCTGACTTGTTTACAGAGAGTTCCACTGACACTACTTGCCCTCCAGAGCCTCAATCCCACCATGTACCATGGTCATTCCATAAGCAACAGTGATGTGTATAAGATGAATGGAGAAAACTTAATTTCATAGCAAACCCCACCAAGGTCCATGGAGAACACTGAAGGGATCCTCACTGGGTTAGGAGTCAGTCCCCTGACTTCTAGTTCTGGTCAAGGATGCCCAGAGGGATTATTCCCACGCTTCTGTCATTCTGGGGTTCGACCCCACCTTTGCCGTTATTGCAACTGGGCTGTCACCTGAGAGGTGTTCCAGGGCAGCTTAGCGCAGCTTTTAGACTTCGGGATCGTTGCAATGGTGACTTTTCCTTGTGAATTGTGTGAGCTGGGGAAGCCTTCTGCCTTTGTGGCAAGTTGGGTTTCCTCGTCTCTTTGGTGGACAGAAACACGGTTACCCATGAAGATGAGAGGAAGTGCCCCTGTTTGAGTAGAGAGTTTAGCAGCTGCCTGGCACGCAGTAGGCCTTCTTGGAGCAGGCCCCCGATGCTTTCTTTCCCTGCCCTTCTGGCATGCTGCATACACTGATAGGCTCTTGGAGTTGGAGCTGGTGGTGATGTGAGAACCCACCCCTATTCCCTTTCCCTTTCTTCCAGTCCCCTCCACACCCTGGCTGAAGAACTGATTTTTTTTTCTACAAGAAACATATATTTGACTTTGTGATCCAAAGCAAATTTCCTCCATGCCACAGAATGCTTCTCCTTCTGTTGGAAATTCCTTATGGGGGAAGAGAATGTTCCCACAGAGGTAAAAGCACATTTTCTGGAGTAGCCAGAACAAAGCATTAAAAAAAAATAACAAAAAAGGCAATCAAATCCAAATTCCGGGAAGCTGTCATCACTCCCTCCCGAGGAAAAGAGAGTCTTCGCAGTTGTGATTGAATTTAGGTTCTTGCAATGGGAGATTATCTCGGATTATCTGTGTGGCGTCCTAGTGCAATCATACTGTTCCCTTGTCAGAGAGGCAGTGGGCGGTGAGGTGACCGTGCACAGAGGAGGAGGGAGGTGGCAGGCGAGGGTGGAGATTAGACTGGGCTGGCTTTGAGGAATCGAGTGATAGCTAGCATGACCAGCCAAGGATGCCAAGTCACTAGAAAGCTGGAGAGACAAGTTACACGTTCCGTACGGCATCTCCAGTGCGAGTGCAGGCCTGCCTGTGCCTGCATTTCAGCCCAGCAGTTCTGATTTCTGAACCTCCAGCACCGTGGGAAAGGAAAGTCCTGTTGTTCGAAGCCACAGAGGTAGTGGGATGCTATGGCAACCACAGGGAGGGGACATGCCTTTCTCTTGTTCCCATAAAGCTCTGGTCAGCCATGCTTGGCACCTGCTTCCCTTCGGCTGGTTATACCTGGTCATGTGTGAACCCTGGGAGCAGAGGAAAATTGCTCTCCCCACTTACTGGAGGTTTAGTCAAGGTCTCACTTAACGGCTAAGACTTGACACAAGTGCAAGTGTTGCTGGGACATTTTATAGTTGATGACAAAGGAAGCTGTTTTGATTCAGCTCCAGAGCTTTGCGTCTATGAAGCCAGTGCCTTGGTGGCAACATGAGCTCAGAGGCTGTGGTAACTGGAGTCCTGGTCCAACCCTCAAAGGAAGATGCTGTGGCACAGCGTCAGTGGTTGCATTTCAGCTGACATGCCCACTTCGATGGCTTGGAGAAGTGGTGGTTGTTTGGTTTGTACAAATGGGCACTGAAGCTGGATCTAGGCTCTG
Source organism: Peromyscus melanophrys (assembly GCA_902168415.1). Lineage (NCBI taxonomy): Eukaryota > Metazoa > Chordata > Mammalia > Rodentia > Cricetidae > Peromyscus > Peromyscus melanophrys. The sequence goes on along the minus strand of CABHPR010132055.1, from coordinate 28,852 downwards.
AGTAGAGCAGACCCCGGTGGCCTAGGCTGCTGTGCTTGGGGATTGCAGTACCTATGGAAGGGAGGAGGGAGCTTTTGAGCACTGATACTTATTTCCTTTGGCTTGATGTAAGATCCATTATGAGACAGGATGAAAGTAATTTGTTATCAGTATTAAATGCCAACTTTTGCAGGTTTCCCACTAATAAATTAGTGCAGATGTGAAATGTTTTCATTAACTCACATTCTGATATATGTTGGTGAGTAGGACAGGGATGTGCAGTTTTACTTAGCACACTGAGAACTGATCCTAATTTGGGAACATTTGTTTGGTGTGTGTTGTGAAAATAAAGACTCCAAGCTGGGTGTGGTGACACAGGTTTGTCAACTCAGCTTCTTAGGGGGTGAAGGCAGCAGGATTACAAGTTCAAAGCCTGCCTGGGTTATAGTGATTTCAAGGCAGTATGGATAATTTATGGAGACTTCATCTCAAAATAAGAAAAGAGAGAAAACTGGAAATGTAACTCAGTGTTAAACACTTGTCCAGTATATACAAGGTCCTGTATTTGACCACTAGTTCAGCAAGGAAAAAAGAAAAAAGATCACTTACCTCACCCTCCAGGGAAAGACATAGATAAAATGCTCACAACCTTCCCCACTCTTGTGTCCCTGCAGACATTACTAATTGATCACAGCACGGTTAGCCTTGGACTCAGGCAATATCCCCTCAGTGCTTTAGTTATCCAACACCAATATATATCAAAACTTACACTTGTGCCCTTTCTGCTAATTCTTTTCTCAGCCTTAAGATGGCCCAAATCTGTCTTAATTCTCAGCTTGTTTGTTGGTCTTTCCAAAGTCTCAAATTAGGCTTTCAGTTAACAAGGGCTCTTCACTGTACCTGTTCTAGACTTTCCTGGGAAAGATAAGCTACAGATAGTAAAACTAGCTCCTAATTCACCATGGCTTCCACTCCAGACTGTAAAGCTGTGACCAACATCCAAGGAGAAGTCTGATTTTTCACACCTCTGGCCTCTGATTTTTCTCTGGGTCACAGGGCTTTCAGAGGAGATGCAGGATTAAGTTGTGAAATCAGGAGCTCTTCTGAGATGGATGCTGGCTGCTTGTTTTTAAAGGTGTGACTTTTGCTGAAAGGCCTCGGATGCGCATCACCATGCACCAGGCTTCCCCACCCAAGGCGCAGGAAGAGGACTCAGGTTACTTCTGTTCCAGAAACCATATACTTTATACCCTTTAAGGTTGTCCTTGAAAACTTACATAGGAGAGTGCTTCTGGCAGGAGGAACATGGGGTACAGAAGTCCAAGGTGGATCCAGCTAGTGAGGCAAGAGATGGAGGACTTGGAGGCTGGTCTTAGGTAACTCTGATGACTGAATAAGCTTGAAGGAAGGTGGCCAGTGTTCATCACCATGTAATCAGGTCGATTGTTTCGTTACAAATACCAAGAATATCCATTCATGGTGCTTTTGGTGTTGAAGACCAAAGGGATATATAATCATGTTGACATTTCAGGAAAATACCGAAAATCACAAGAAGAAGTAACTGTCACCCACTTCTCTGCCATGTATTGCTTTATGTAAGTGTAACCAGGCTTCTACTATGTCAACCCTGTTTATCCAACAGAATTTTATTGAGCGTCTATGTCGTACCAGCAACTCTTTTCCACGTGGAGGACACAGCAGTGAACGAAACAAAGAAGTTTGCCCTTGGGGGAGCTCCCATCAAGGCAGGAAGAAATGATTAACCCAACAAATAAACAAAACACATCAGATGTTGCAGGGTGATTATGGGAAGGGAGAAATAGGGTTGGGGAGGGGGCTGCCATTTTTAAATAAAAACCCCAGTGGAAAAGATGTCCTCTGAGTAAGTCTTGAGAGAGGTGAGATAGGGAATCATGTAAATATCTGGAGAAAGCATTCCTAGGAATGGGGACTGCTGGTGCAAAGGCCCTGTGGTCGGATTTTCAGAGGACAGCAAGGGCCAGGTAGGTGGAAAGAAGGACATGAGAGAGTTCTAGAAGATGAAACAGAAAGTTTATATGGAGTCAGGTCACACAGGACCTCCAAGGCCATAGTAACATCTGGCAGCTGTTGATTTTCGAGAAATTAGGGCCTATGAAGAGCATAACACAGGCAAAGGAGGGGCTGACTTTGTTCTAGAAAGGGCAATGTTGGCCTCTGCAAGAGGTGTCAAGCACAAAGGGCCAGGATGGCATAGAGAGGTCCACATGGTCCAGGGATGCAGGTTGTTGCCTGTTCAGTTCAGTGGAACCAAGAAGCAGTTTCCATCAGAGGAGTGCATCTTGCTCAAATGAAATCCATCCCAGTGCCCTAAGGCTCATGGTGACCCAGCTGGTTTTGTAAACCATTCTTTTCTTCTTAGTAATATGTCATGACCATCCCCTCAAGTCTTTAAAGAGTTTCTGACAATGGGCTTTTAAATGTTTGGACAGTATTACATCATTTGGATGCGCTGTAATGTGATTAATTTCCTGTTAGACATCTCAGTGATTCCCCGTTTAGAAAATGTGCCGGCCGACGCCACTGCGTATAAATCTCCACACACATCTCACACGATGTCCTTGGGCTCGGTTTCTAGAAATGGCATGGTTGGGTTGAAGAGCATGCATTTTTATGACTCTTGCTATTAAATTATCCTGTAGATCACAGAACTGGGGCCCAGGAAGGGAGCATGACTGCCCCCCTACACAAAGAGTGTAGCCAGGAAGTGGCTGGTGAGATATGGAGCGGGAACTTTGGGCTCCAGACCCATCTTCTCTCTGTCACACTACAATAGGGGCAGCCCAATTTATAGGTGTTAACAATTCATCCACAGTCACCTGGGAACACTGAAAATTCAGGATCTGAGGCTTTGACTTTACAGATGCTTATGAAGCCAGCTCTACAATCATAGTGAAAACATCTACATTGTTGGGCTAAAATGATTACTTCTCTGGCTGAGGTGACTCTCCCCTCTTGGGAGACTGTGATGGTCAGTGCATGGTGCCTCCAGCTCTCACTCATGGTTCTGTTATGCCCCAGGTAACCTCAGTATGGCCTGGCATTTTACCTGCCATGTTTCTGTTCCCATTGGGGTCCTTTTGACCCCACTTGGAAGGGGGCGTGTTCTGTGGCCAGCATTGTAATTCCCAAGACCAAATGGCAACCTCAACTTATTTCTTGATGGTGCCTGGAGCAAGAGGGACTCAGTGTGGATGACATGGAAGGAGACTGAAGCCTAGAGGACCCCTTCTTGAATTGCTGCTGTGTCCCCGGGAACCTTTCCAAGCCTAGTAAGGAGGAAGGTCTCGGTGAGTGGCTGAGCCCTGGCGTCTCCCTGCTCTCAACTTCAGAGCCCTGTTAACTTCGTGAAAGGGAATCAACTCTCATGTCACACATGCGTTTCCTGACTCCTTTGAGTGGCCACTTGGACTCTGGGGTGCTTGCCATGTGCTACTAATTATTAAAGGCATTCTCATATCACATAAACTCGTGTGTGTGTGTGTGTGTGTGTGTGTGTGTGTTATATTGCATGAAACTCTCTGTCTAACACAGGGATGTCTGTTTCTATTCAGGTCATTGAAATATGAATATGCTCAATAACTAATGTAGAATGTTGGAACTGATTGGAAGAGCAGAACCTGGAAGGAGGCCATAGCCTCTGGAAAGCTGCTCTCCTGGCGCGATAGGCAGTAAGCTGCATGGGGATTTTAGATGAGGACCAAGTTTGGCAAGGAGAAGACAGTCGGTCTGTTTTCTGACTTCTCTCTGGCCCCCACAGGAGTGGGTAGCATGATGAGAGGCTAGCCTGAACATACCTAGTACCTTTGTGTTTTTTTCCAGTGGTCCAAGGTGACCTGGCTCCCCCAAATGTGAAGAGCCTGTGTTCTGCTGGCCTTGCTAGGACAATGGTTTGAGTATCTCTATTGGGATATCCTATGGGAGCCTCATAGGGGACTCTAGAGCAATGCTGATATGCGGACCTTACTCCTGGAGATTCTGGTTTCATTGCTCTTCAGAGTGTATCCCAGGACTTCGAGTCTTTACAAAACCTTCAGGGCATTCTCACATGAAGCCCCCTTTGAGCAGAGATCACAATGCAGCGCTGTCTGATAGGATTATAATGACAGTCACACACGCATGGTCAAGCTTTATAGTAGCCGTATATTTAAAAAAATAAACAAAAACAGTGGAAATGAATTGTAATTGTGTGCTTTGATTAACTCAGTGTAACAAAATTATTATCACTTCATGTTATCAAATTTAAAAATCAACGAGATTATTTTAAAATCCTCTTTTTCTCACACTTGTTTGTGGAATCCAGTGTGCTTTTACAATGACAGTTAATAGTATTTGGACCGACGACCTCTGAAGTACTCAATAATCACACAACATAGTTTATGGCTGCAAAGCTGAACAGCAAAAGCCTGGCATATAGCAGGTGCTCAATAAAAGGGTTTTGGTCAGATGAATAAAAAGGGAAGCAGTTGTACCTGTAACTATGATGCTGAGCAAGGACTGCGGGCATTTAGAACAGTGTGCTTGGCCAGCAATTCTCTGCACATAACAATCTTGCTTAAGACTCAGGTATCTTAAACCAACTCCATCCTTGAAGCCTTCACAGCCCAGCTGTCCCACTCCTGTATTTACTCCACGTTCTTGTTAGCAATCTTCTTTATGCCCTAGGCTCATTCTGCCATTGTCATCATCGATGTGACAACCCACTATCGTTCTGTTCACCCATCTGCCTCCCCTGTGACCTGCATGTGTCTTTAGGCTATAATCACATCCCCATTAATCTCTGTATCCCTTCAGACCAGCACAGTACTTACCTACTAGACGGTAGTATATTTAAATAATAAAAAGTGGCATGGTAAGATAAGTCAAAGACTCAACTGCTTAGAGATTGGTTTTGTGGGTTCAAACAGCCAGGGCAGATTTGGAGTAAGAGGAAGAGCTGACCCAACTGCGTTTTTATGGTCTACCTATTAACATGTCTCAGTCAGCTACTGCTACAAAATGCTTGGTAACAACCATCTTCTATGATTTGGTTGCTTCCAAGAAGCATTTGTTCTGAGGGCTGTGGATCTGCCAAGTGTGGCTCACCGCAGCCAGGATCTGGGGAGTTTGACTCAGATTGTCCACTGTTTTTAAGTCTGTGGTCCCAGCTGAAGGGGCATACTTTTTTTTTTTTTTGTGGCAGATGATCCTGATGTGAGAGGATGTGTGGGAGCATGCTGTACATCCCCTGACTGCTTTCATTGGTAGCTTTCTCTGTCGTCTCTCTTGTGTTTTGTTGCCTAATGCCAGTCAAATAGCTCAGCCTGAAGTGAGGCTGGGAGCAAGCAGGAGGGGAGTGGACACTCATTGAGTGATTACTTACCCATTGGGGTGCAATATGCTTCTCCAGTCATGAATGATGATATTCCCGCCTCTGAAAAACCCATCCCTCACTTTTTTAAGCCCATGGCAGTGATGCTGGATCTCGAGCCTATCTCTGTGTAGGAAGAGAAGTGGATAAGGGTTTTGTTTGGCAGAGCTGCTTTGCTACACTGATGTTATTGCCACTGTATTTGACCTTGGCTGCTTTGTTTGACCCCTGTTTGACTTGGTGAATTGTTTAGCCCAAATCAATTTCGGTTCAGTTACTCTTGCTCTCTAGGAAGACAGTTGGGCATCGTAAGATTCTGCGATAGAGGGGTGGTGTCTAGACTCAGATATGAGTGTGCCTAGGTTGTGGCTCTGTGCTTCCATGTCAAGGAGGGGACTTGGCTTGGGGGCCTCTGTCATACTCCTAGGATGCCCTCTTTAGCTGTGCACCTGTTGTTGAGTTGTCCATGCGGAAAGCTGGTTAAGCGTAGACACTCACTCATTCATAGTCTCAGTTCCCCTGGGCCAGAGGCCAGAGGGTAGAAGGACATCTTGGTCCATTGCAGCTGCAGAGCAGGCTCGACAAGGTGCAGGCAGTGGGAGAGTTGGGGATGAAATGGAATTTGCAGCAGGGCTACCTCTCCCACTCATCCGGGCCTTCCTAGTTCACTGCTGTTCCAGAGACTTTGCCAGAGCCTGCTATTGAGCACAGACTAGGGGCCCCGGGTCATTTCCAGAGGAACCTGCTTGGAGCCATTCTGTTTGAGGAAAGATGTGGCTTCTACTGGAGCAGAACAGAACTCCTGGCCTGCTTCCCTTCTCTCCTGTAGCCTGCAGCCCTCTGTGGTCCCTGGCTGTGAAGAGCTGAGTTTTTAACCTTGAAGCAGCCCAATTCTCTACTTCCTCCAGGCCTTGTCTGGTCAGCTTTGGCTACCTGTAGGACCTTGATCCCCAAGTCTGGTGTCAAGGGGTCAGGGGCACGGGTCTCCTTTCACATTGGTTGGGGTCTTTTGGGAAGCAGGAGGCTTGAACCTAGTTTGAACCTCTGAGGGCTCAAGTTCCTTTTCTCTTGGCACAATATCATTTCCTGTTTCGAAGAAAAAAACTCGTGGTTTTAAGAGCTTTAAAAAAGGCACTTGGACACGAAACAGCTCTTACGAAACAACATGTTGATGAGTTAAGTATAAATGAATCAGAGACATATGGATTAAATTTCCCTCGCAGTCCACAGGGGCTTCAGAATGAAGGGGAAGAGAGTTTGTCAAAATGTGTCTATCTCTGCCAGGGTCCAGAATGGAATCAGAGGCTGTGGAGAGGCCAAGGAAGCCTTACCCACTTCTCTCCATGCCCCCCCACCCCCGCCCAGCGATAAAGCATAGAGCCAAGGATGGAATTGCAAGTCCTAGGACTGATTTCTACCCTTCTAACCTCCAGTCCTTCGGTTCTTAGTTGAATTGTCCCCCTCAGATGTCTCCCATGGCTTGGCTTCAAAAGGGGACATAGCCTAATGTCTGACTCCTGCAAAAACCTCGAACCTGCTGGAGGTGGAAGAGAAATTAACATGAACTCCATTAACATGGGGATATTACTGTCCACTCCATAACTGTGAACTCTAGCTCATCTAGACTCAACATGTCTTAACCTTTCTAGGCAACAGACGTGTGGCTGTTCTAATGTGGCTCTTAGAAATACCACTTTCTGGTAGCCAGGAGGGCAGGGCGGTGGGGGTGCCATGGAAAGCCAGCTACTTCCTTTTTGGATCTCATGGATAGCATTCTTACTGTTAGGAGAGAGGCAGAGCTAGAATGGCTCCTGGGCTTATCATGGGCAGGAGGAGGTTTGGCTTTTCCACTGTGAATTCTCCAGGCAGCCCAGAGTGCATTTGCCTTGGCAGTTTTATCTGTTTTTCTCAATTTTTGGCCAACGAACAGAGAAGAAACATGGCTGGAGAGACCTCGTGTATCTTCTAGAGTTGTGCTGTTGTGGTTTTGTCCTGGAACACTTTGGGCTGGAGACATTTGCAGGTAACCCTCTGCATAAAACAGACCAAGAAGCTTCATCGGATGAAGCAAGAGATGAATGGCTCGTCCCCAACAAAATCCTTTTCCAGTTCACACCCTGCCTAAGGGCACCATAGGTCTATTTGGAATGTGTTTTAAAGCACAAACAGTACTCCAGAGTGGGGCTCACTAAATTCTTTGGTGTTTACTGCCAGCAGAAAAACATAATCGGTGTCTCATGGACGTTATGTTGACAGAGAGAAGCCAGCTACATGAGATAGGATTCCACCTAAGTGAAGTTCAAAATGGAGTAAAACCAATAACCGCTGATGGATGTTGAGTAGTGGGTGCTGAGACAGTGACTGGGAATGGAGCACGAGAGAGCTTTCCTGAGCACCAGGGATGTCACATTTTAGACAGGTGGAAGTGACAGACATATACTTTGCACATGCGATTTTTTTTTTGGATGTGCACTTATGATCAAAACTCTTGGTGGTCTGACTGTAATTTTTTCATTAAAAAGCCAAAAAATTTTCAGCCCTCCTAACCCCATTCTCCCAAAGTCAAGGGTACCGCTGTCCGGCAGGTGCCTGAGCAGTGACAGAGAGGCTGGGGGTTGAGATGTTTGCTGTAAGGGTTGAGGCTAATCACAAATGCAGCAAGGCCTGGGAAAGGCCACTCTTGGAGAGAAAATGGTGGGCTTCATCAAAGCAGGGCTTTGGTGATGTAGATGGACATGGCAAACCTGAGTGAGTAGGGTTTGAATAGCCTCCCTCTCACTGGGAACAGATAATACAGACAGAATGAAGGGGGTAATGTGAGCCTGCCTTGCCTGAGGGACTTCTTGCCATCTTATTACAGCAGCTCTACTACCACAGCTGCTATCTCCACAATTTTTATAACAGGACAGGAGAGAGGAATTGACTTTGGATCTCCCTGACCTCCCTATCATTTTTGATTCAGAGGAACTTGGCATGCTGGAGAAAAATATGAGGTCAAGTATCTGTGACCAGCCTCTAGGCTTCCAGAAAAATGTTGAGTGTGTAAGAAGCAGAGGAAGATTGCTCAAAGAGATAGGATTGGCCCTCTTGAGGTTGAGAAACACAGTCAGTGGGATTAAGGTATGTGGCCCTGGACAATGCAGAGCGACAGTTCCCATTGTCCCAAGGCACTGATTGGTAGAAGGATGCATGCTGGGCTGCACATCTGGCAGGTATGCTACCCTTTCATCCTCCCTACCCTATTCTTCCTTTCTCCCCCTACTACTGAGCCTGGGCACTAGCATTGGACCTAAGATGCCATCTCATTTCTATGGTCCACAGGTGGAGACAGGTTCTCACAGATTCTCAGCTAGGTCACGCACATTTGTGCACACCCAGGTCAGGGGGCACAGTTCAACAGTCTTTTGGAAAGCAGCTTTCTGAACAACCTGAGCAGCTGCCCATTGCCAATCAGAGCCAGCAGTGAATTCTGCACAGCCCTGCCTTTCAATTCCCTTTCTGGCTAATTCATCCCAGCTTCCTTTGAAGTAGTATTCTGGCAATGGAGCAGGTCATGGTGACAGCTAGAGCCATCAGGTGTCACATACTGCTCTTCTGTTCCAGAAAGAAGTCTCTTTTATTTTTGGACTTGATTGTCTGGACAAACACTTCTAGTTGCATCTGTTTGTGCTCACTTTCCTTATCCAAAGGAGAAGCCAATTTTCTCCACACTGAGACCGCCAGTATCATGCTCGTCAGTACCATTCATTGCTGAGGAGAGCTAGTCTGGGACCTTGCTTCCATCTTTCTGGGGTTTGGCCTCAACTGCTCCCCTCCCAAGTTTGCTCTCCCCAGGCCCTGGGCTTGGAAGAACCAAGTCACTGAGGGGTTTAGCCAACCCTACTGGGACTTTCTCTCCATGTTTATTCCTCAGGCCTCCTATGGTGACTTTTGGAGTAACTGTTTCTGGTAAATTGCCTTTGGGATCGAATGAATTCTCAAAAAGTTAGCATGACAAAGATAAACAGAAGGCAGGAACACACAATTCCCAGTACTAAAATGAAAAGGGCAAAATGGTTAATAAGCATATGGCAATTTGTTCAACTGAAGTAGGGATCAAAGAAACTAATCAAATCAGTTACAAGATTCTGTGCCCTATATTGAATTGGAAAAAATAATAAGGAACAATAGTTTTGATGTAGGGAAATAGAGGCCCTTAGTCCCCGTAACATAGGAAAACAAAATTGGTACAACTTCTCTGGAGGGCTGCTTGACAGACAGTATTTCCCAAAACCTTTAAAGCAGATCCTCTCTTTGACTCAATAGTTCCACACTGTGGCATTTCTCCTACCTTAAGGAAATCATCAGAGATTCTCACAAAGTTCACGTACGGGGTCATGTAGTGTAATGATGGAAAATTGGAAATGATTGAAATGCCCAGCAGTAAGGAATCTGTTACATAAATCATGATTCATTCAAGTAATGAAACACCATGAAATCATTAAAACATGCCAAAGAACAATATTTAATGGCACGTAAAATATTTACAATATTTGATACATAGAAAAAGTCAGACTGTAAGTCAGTATGTTGAATACGATCCCATTTTACAATGACATAAAGGCATTCATGTGGGTACTTGGGAAAAACCACTGGAAAGACCATGCTAGCCGTTTAATATGGTTATTTCTAGGTATGGAAGTGATGAAGTGGCTTTTATTTCCTTCATCTTGCCATTTGCAAACTTAATTGATCAAAATTTAGATTGCTCTGTACGTGTGTGCGTGCGTGCGTGCGTGCGTGCGTGTGTGTGTGCTCGCGCGCGCGCGCAACCATATGTGTGTATGTGTGCTAGAAGTCAATGTTGGGTGTCTTCAAACTATTGCCTTTCTTTTTTACTTGAGGGAGGGTCTCTCACTGAGCCTGGCGCCGCCTGGTTTGGTATGATGGGGTGGCCAGCACTCTCTAGGGATCCTCTTGTCTCCTCTTCAGTGATACAAGTACAGATGAGCGGCACCTGTGCCCAACTTTTTATGAGCATTCTGGAGATTTCATTATGTCCGCATGCTTATGCCGCAGACATTTTACCCACTGAGATATCTCCTTAGTACACCCCACTGCTACCTTTTGAGACAAGGTCTCACTGTGTGACCCATGTTGGTCTAGAACTTCCTTTGTGTCCTAGACTGAGCTCAAACTTGTGGCGGCTCTCCTGCCCCAGTCTAGTGAGTGCTGGGAATCATAGGCATTAGCCACCGTGGCCAGCTGTTCCCAGGTATTCATGATTGACAATTCACTGATGAGTATCTTTTGCCAATTTTCCAAAAGACTTTTTTTTTTCATTGATCTGTGTGTAACTTCAGGGTCAAATGGCTTATTTGATAAATAAATGTGTTATTTTTTAAATTAAAAAAACATGAAGTCATCTGAGGACTTCACTGCAGGGTTTTTTCCCCCTCAATCAATCCTATCACTTGGTCATGTATTCCTGGTCTGATAGGCGAGAGAACAAGACTACCACTTGGCTTTGAGACAGGGGGTGTGAGTGACATAAGGTGTGTTACTGTTTTTCTCTTTGTACCCCCTGATAGCAAGAGGCATCCTGGGCTCCTTCTTTTGCTTCAGTACTGGTGACTGGTGACTGGTAGAGGTGGGGTAGCGAGAAAGGGTCAGTTGCACACCAAGGACCTTCTTGCTGTGCTGACCATGATGGCAAGGGCCTTCTTTGGCCTTGATATCCCAAACTTGCTTTGTCATCTGAGCCCCTATTGTGACCCACCAGAGAAGATATGTGGTTTTTTTCCAATTAAAGTTCTCTGACGACAGGGCCTTTCTGTGTTACTATGCCATCTTCCTTAGAACCTCCAAAAATGTACTTCTATGCTGAGGACCAAGCCCCACTGTTGAAGGTCGAGCTTCTGCTTAACTGAACTGAATCTATTTATGCTTAGGAGCATAGCTCCAGGCAGGGCGCTTATTGTTACTGCCTTTCTCAAACTGATGGGAATATGATTGGGTCCGTGTTGCTCTGGAGGCCCCGGGTACCCGTTAGGTTACTATTCAGATTCTTTAAGAGGCTGTGTTTATACCACTTACACTGATGTCAGCTGTCCTGTGTGCTCATTGAAGCCAGTACTCAGTGCTGTGTGCTTGGGATGCAGATCTACCAAGGGTAAAGTTGCTGGTGATAGTCCAGTAAGGGAGTTGGTTCCAGGAATGTGGGGAGCACATGCTGGAAGCAGGGCTGGCTTCCAGCCTTGCTCTTTGCACAGAAAGGTTTTGTCTTCCTAATTGTTGCCTCCTCCCCATCATTACTTATGAGTTGCTGAGTGCCCCTACTGTGTTCAGCACACCGAGAGACACAAGCCAGAAACTTTGCAGGCTGATAGAGCCAGACAAACGACTTAGGCATGAGCCACCTTCCTAAGAGGAGACGCTTACCTCTCTAAGGCGTCAGCTTTCTCAAGGTTTTGATTTGCACGTGGCTTTCCATTTTTAAACTCGTCTTGGTAGGAGTGGAGACAACTTGGTGCTGAGGGTGAGGGTGTGGGAAGCAGAGGGCTGGGTGGTGTAGAGGAGGATGTTGGCTGAGAAAGGGCTTTGGAGGAGAGATGGCATTGCAGGAGGCAGCTCCAAGCGTGTGGTTCGTGACTCTGGATCTGATGTGGTTGTGGAGCCAAGACAATGCCGAGAAGCAGAAACTAGGAGGCAGCGGCCCAGTGAATAGAGGCAAGTACAGGATAAATGGGCCAAAGCCAAGGCCAAGTTTAGCAACCGTGGGTATTGCAGAAATATTTGTATGCACTCAACTTCACTAATTTAAATAACCATTAGTAAATACCCAGTCTTAGATGAATTCTTTGCTAGATTTTTGAAAATGGTTTCACGTGTGCACTTTGGAGACTCAAAGTCCATGTAAAGAGATTGTGTGTGTGTGTGTGTGTGTGTGTGTGTGTGTGTGTGTGTGTGTGTGTATACATTTGTGTGATCAGGTGTACATGCCTATGTGTGTATGTCTGGAGTCAAGGGTCTGTCATGGCGCCTTTCAGCTAGGCTGTCAATCCCTCTGTTTCCCTCCCCCTCCCCAGCACTGGGCTAACAGACACTCATGGCCATGCCTGGCTTTTTTATGTGGATGCTAGAGCTCCAAACTCAGGTTCTCATTCTTTTGCAGGAAGCTCCCTTACCCACTGAGGCAGGCACACAGGCCCTCCTCACCACTGTGAATGCTTGTACGATAAGGTGATAAGAATTCAGCACCCTCCCTCTGGTGTTGGAAGGTGGAGCCCTGTCTACTTTCTTCGTGCATCCCCCAGCCTGAGGGCAGTTGCTGGCATGCGATAGGCATTCAGCACACAAATGTCAGTTTAATCAATCAGGCCACGAATAAAGAAGCCACATAGAGTGCTTCAGAGGAGTGAGAGGCATAGTGTAGAGTCAGGAGAACCCATAGAACTGCTTTATGAGGCTCCTGAAGAAGAGCAATGGACAACAAACTGAACTCCTCACACCTTGGAAGACGAGCCTGTGCCTGTCTGAGCTAAAGGCTTTACTCGTTACTTCGTACAAAAGTGTAGTAGACAGTCTTACTTTAGGTGAGGAAACTGGGGCCCAAGGAAGCAGAATGTTTTGGTCAGCAGCTAGCAGGATCAGAGCTCTGATGGCCCCTCAAGACCGTGCTTAGCATTTCCACTTTATTATCGGCAACAATCGCCTTCAGTTCTTGAAAATCAATGGGAAATTCCAGCTGAATGGAGGAAATTGAGGGGGGGTACACAGAATGTTCTCTAAGATAGGAGACTCCCCTCTGAGGGGGTGCTAATAAGGAGGACATGTGGAATGGTCAGTGTGAAGTGGCTCTGGTGGATTTCTCTCTGGGGACAGAGCAGGGCTCCAGAGTCTCGTGGGGCTCCTCCAGGGCACTTTCTATTAGGACCATTATACAGCTAATGGAAGTGACAGGGCTTGACATTTGGGTAATTAAAACATCCCCTGACTGAATAATAACTTTTTATTGACAATCATACTGGTGAAGGCAAAATGAATTTGATTTTAGACATCCTAGCCATGGAGTCACTTGGACAGGGGCCAGAATTATGTGAATAGAGTTGTTGATCCCATGGATGGCAGTGAAAAAGCTCTCAGGTGGCCTCATTGAGGCCAAGCATGAACAAGCTGGTGTGGTCAGACCCATTGTTAGGACACTTCGGTCACATAGGTGAGGGGACAGCAGGGGTGTTGTGCTGTAAGGTTACTGCTGCGGCTGACTGTGCTGTTTGCCTGTGGATTTCAGACATGAGCTCTAGACAAAGTTTTGGGGGATGCTGTTCAAAGAAGACTGAGGTATTTCCCAAGCAATGGGGCATTAGAAGATGACTCTGCAAGGTGAGGAAGTTTTAGATCTAAAAGGAATTGTGCAGGGGAGCCCAAGTGAGGAAGAAAGGTGTCAGGAGATGATGGAGATGCCCTGAACCCTCTCTCA